>JAGFZM010000150.1:64250-184250 GCA_017657215.1 Limnothrissa miodon
GCAACCGCTCTCTACTTTCATCTGGACACACACCTGCACACACACACCTCAGTTCAGGCACACACAGAGAGCACAAAGTTCTCACACTCGCACAATGGCAAGATCACCTTATTTTTAGTTTTGATTTTATTAAAGTTATTATTCTGATACACTGCTGCTGTTTTAATTGAATGATCAAGGAAACTTAATTGAGCAAATGACCAAAAACAATGAGCCCAGTTCATAGCGGCTAGCCCTCATATCATTAAGAGATAATGCTGTTGAAGGTTCTAGGTTCCTAGCCTGAGTCTTGTGGAGGACATGTTTTACACTCACTAAAGCAGTAACTCATTGTGTCATACTGTCTGTTTTGAGCATATTCCCTATACTCATCCTTTCCAGCATCACTTGTCTAAACCTGCTCATGGTTTAGGGCCTCTGTAGCTATTCCTTGTCTACTAATGCAAAAGCATGCCTCTTTTTCATCTTAACGGTGCTGTATGTTCAAGCAGACATTTTTTTTCCTCAAATCTGTGCCTGCCAACACAGCCATTAATAAATCTATCTTTGTCCTCACTGAACTTCCATCCCCAAAATTAGGATGTAGGTGAACTTCTGGCAGGCAGGACAGGAAGCAAGGATGTTTATTGCCATGTTTCACCCTGCTGTTTGAAGAGACGTGTCTGACATGACTCATCAGGACTATGTGCGTATTCGACATAAAGAAAAAGAAATGGGTTTTCCTCCAATTGTCTCGCGGTGTTCCTGACACTATAGACGACTACCAAGACCTTCATCAATTACAATGTGTTACTATTGCTGGCCACAATTTCTATTGCCACAATTACACCCAGCAGCGTAACACAAAACTACTGACCCTTTTCCTTCCTCAACCAAACCAAAAATCAACCAAACACAAACACATCCTGAGCTTTACTCGCTGGCCCCTCCCCTCATTGGGGCCCTGGTGAATCAGTTCTTTTTCCCCTTCCACTGTGACGCCCCCTATTATACCAACCCACAGAAGATCAAAGGTACATACATAGCAACCCTAGCAGCCTTGTGCTCTGCCTCCACTGCATTATGCTAAGCTAAGTTAGCAACTTTGGTAGTTGCAAAGCAATGCACACTATACTGTGTCCTCTTGTCTGTTCAATCATGTGTCCTGTGCTCTTCACTCTAAATGTGTCCTGTGCTCCATACTCTGTGGGTTTGGTGTCTGCTTCAGCCAGCTCTGTGGCTTATGTGAAATGTCCAGCCAAGACTAAATCTATTACTCAACACCAAACTGAAATCTATTACTCAACAAGACTGACCGAGTTGGCACTGTGTGTAGCTCCCACCAGCTTTGGTACACATTACACACACACACACACAGACACGCACACACACACACACACGGACACACACACACACACGGACACACACACACACACACACACCAGACATGCATACCTACACTACAAATTCCTATACTATCCCTCCATACACCAGTTGCTGCAAAGTAAGTAACAACACACATAAACTGAACAGCATGAGATGAAAGATTTATTTGTTTAATGGTCTTATTAGTCCTCTGAGGGCTACTGAATCTGATGTATGATACACTATATATCTCTGTGATTCAAAATGGTTTGTTTCTATTGAAATGACAATGGGTTTGGTTTAGTCATTTTATTACTGAGGATATGAATGATGATGATTATATACAGACAGTGGGCTGATGCACTGACGAAAGCCACCACACATTCAGCTTCAAGTTCAGCTTCTCAAGTTACTGTAAAGTGGCTCTGTTCAAAGCACACTGTACACTACTCTACACTGCCTCTGGGGTCACTTTATAACAAATCCAGAATGTAGAAGTGAAAGGTTGCCTACACTGATGCAATGGGAATCCTCTAAGATTCCTTGAGGACGTTCATACTCATAGAGGTGAGCATGCTTGCACTCTCAAATCCCATTGGGAGTTATTCCCGTTACTCATCCAGATTGAGGGAGCAGTGTCTGAAATGTCTCTAATTCATTTTATTTCTGCATTTTATTCTTTATATTTACACTTTATCTGCATCATCTGCATTTGCATTTTATATTTTATGCTAACACTTTATCTGTCCTGTTGTGTTTGGTTATGCACAGTCTGTGAAATAAACTTTTGGTTCATATAAATTCTGACAAATGTCTAGCCACTGTGTGTCTGACTTTGTGCGCATGAGAAAGAGAGTGAGAGTGATATAGAGAGAAAAATGTTGTTCCTTAGGAGTATGAGCTTGTAAATGATGAAAATGAAAGGAAAATGTCCAAATATTATCATTCATTTTAATCAGAATCATTGGGAGCTGTTAACCACCAAGTACAGCAAAGTTTTCTTTCAGCAGTTTTGTACTGCCCCCATGTTTACAAATGTTTATCTTATGATTGAAAAAAGATCCCCTCATGTTTCATTGGAAATGTAAACTGGAAATGAAGGCTAGAACGTGGAGTGGTGGTGGGGTGTTCTAGTGTGTTATCCGCAAGGCTCTGAATAATGAGGACGACCAACAGGATCAAGAGGCGCCAGGAGCCCACTGGTACGTGGCCAAAGTACACCACTGGACAAACGAGATATGCTTTCTTAAGAGGTTCTCTTAAGAACACTGTTTTACCCACACCCTTAATGCATTCAGTCCTCTGATTCTAGACCAAGAGGCCCCCTTTAGACAGGCCAGTCAGTGCCTCCAGCAGGCTTGGAGCAGCTGATCGAGCTGAGGTGAGACCAGCGGACAGCCCCCCTTTAGCGACCCCTCGCTCACGTGCCCTTTTTTTCACCGAGAACTCCTTCAGTATGGTCTTTCAACCATATGCAGTGGCTGGCGTGCTGCAAACTACTAACAACTTCACACACCATAAACTGCATTGGGGAAACAATGAGGTTATTTTTTTACTTTTGAAATGCACACCCTTCAGACGGGTTTCAAAGGTAAGACAGAGAAAAAACAAGAACTCTAACTTTCTTTGATGATCTGAAAATCTTATTATTTTTTTTTTCCACAGAATAGACTAATAATACTACTATACTACCTACACTACAGTTGCTGTGGTAGCCTTTGCCCATTTACACCTTAACATCAAACGCATGTTGACAAACAGGCCAACCTCAGTGCCACGTCGACTAGCTTTCCTCTTCGAATGACCCTTGGCTTTAGCAAGACAGAGAAAGCTTCAGATGGGTCAAACAAAGTCAAACAAACATTGAGTCACTTTTCTGTGACCTGACTATTGGTGCTGGAGGCCCCGTTCAACCTCGACCTGCCAAGTCAGCTTAGCTCGGAGTCGTCACCTCCGTCTGGTATTGGCATCCCCACCCTGCTGACAGAGGCCTATTGTTCTACTGACTGATTGGCAGTGGGGGGAGTCGCACAAGGCCGAGCCCCGCCTGTTTGATCCAGTATGTCCCGAGACTCATTCTCTCACTCAGACTTCCTTCTTCCTCTCTCCGTGCGTGCCCAAAATAAACCCCCACATTAACCTGCCGCACAACAATGGCCTCGTATAAACACGGACCTCAGGTAAGACAAACATGCAAGTTCTCCCTAGGCAACAGCCAGACAGGAAATCAAACCTCCAGCTGTGTAATGGGAGGAGGATTATGGGGGTTGACTGTGCACGAGTAACCAGCATTGGGATCTGTACTCTAGATCAAAGCCGAACAAGCTTTCCCCTGCCCCCCCCCCCTTTCTCCCTCACTTCATATCAGTTTAGGATGTTTGTCTTTCTCATCCCAGGGCTGCTGCTGCTCAGCACTAAAACAAAAAGGAGCCGCTATCATCCCGCTCTCCTCATCCTATCATTCTTCGGATGCCACAGCTCCTCTCCAACCTCCAGGACAGAAGGGGCGTCCGACACTGTCACACCTGAAAGCGAGACGATAACTATAACCTACAGTAAGCCCAGCACCTGAGGCTTCCTCTACATCAATCGTCATCTGCTCAACAGCGCCCATATTTCCCATGGCCTCTCCATGAGGTTTAATTGAAAGGTAGCTCAGGCAGCCGGGCTCAGCCTCCTCCTCCTCCTCCTCCTCCAGAGTCTGAGCTGTTGAGGCAGTGCCCCATTCGAGTCTATGGCGGGGCAATGAGCAAAGCTTTGCCTTCTCATTGGTAGCAGATGTGTCACTTCCTCACAAGTGATTACAGACACAGGTATTCATGAGAAAGAACAGAGAAAGGGAATAACTATGACTTAGTGAATAGGGCGTGGGATAAAAGGCGAAAAGAGGGGGAGAGGGAGAGAGAGAGGGGAAAAAGGGAAAGAGAAGAAGAGGTAAAGAGAGAGGCAGGACACTGCTTGCTACCTTTCCCTGAGGTCATGTTTTTTTTTTTAAGTTTTACTCTTACATGGAGTTTAAATGGCCCTGTCTTTAGTTCCAACATGAAAGAATTACCTTCCTCCAAACTACCAGCTATTACAGATGATCACATCTTTATGCTCTCACAAGCTTTTATGTCTTTACTTCTTTTTTTCAATCAAAGGTCAAAAGATGTTTGCCCATCTGCAATCCTGCTATGAAAAAAACCAACCATCAACCAAAAAAAAACACACCACCACCTCCAAACCCTCCACTGCTCCACCCTGCATCTACTTCCACCCAAAAAGCTCCAAGCCTTGTCTTTATCCTGTGGCAGCCAGACAGCACAGTCAACTCAGACAAGTACCCAGCGGCCCAGGGCCTCTGCCCCTGCCAACACATTCCACTGTCGTCTCGCCTCAGTGCCAAACTGCCTCTGGTGTGCCCCTTCTGTGCCCATGCCTGGGGGCATGTGGGTGGGGAAGGGGGCACCCCAAACTGTACAGAGGTCCGAGGGGGCCCAGTGGTTTTCCCTTTTGTAAGGTCACTCACAAAAAAGGGGGTGGGGACATTGTATTTTGTCTTCCAACAGGGGTAGTCCTGTTTGATTATTACTGATAAAAGACTAGTAATTGCATGAAGTTGGCTAGAGGAGGCAAGGGAATAGTCAGTGACCTAGGGGTTGATTAGTTGGTTTTTCAACATCAGAGGGGCTTTATCTCTCCCTCTTCAAACTGTTTGAGGTTTTACGCTCTGCATGTTAAACCTCTTCAGCCCTGGGCCATGATGGCTCCAAACAGAACGCAAAACATGCCAAGGTGAAGTCGTTTTCAGGGCCATGGTCAGGACATGATTGGGAAGGAGCAGACTGGTATAAAGGCATGCAGGCAGGCAGTAACGGGAAGAAGGTTTACCACGCAGCATGAAGCGTGAGTGCATATGAACCCTTTTGCATTTTCACTAAGTCAGAAACAACTACTCAACCAAGCACAAGCTGCAGAGATATTTCAAAGGCCCTGGAATGAAGACAATTCTCTGTGGGCAGTAAAATTAACAGGATTCCACCACACGATCCCCCTGCACCCAGCAATTTCTGGAGACCAAACACCACCACCACCACCACCACCCCAGTCCTCCAGCACTCCCTCCTCAACTGCAGAACGAATGAGGACTAGCACTACTAGAGCTGCGTCAGGGTTGGTCCCAAATTACACCACTGCACACACATCAACTTTCCAATTATGGACTCACTCTGCCACGCAGAGGCCTTCACTTCTCTCAAAATCACTGTGTACATGAAACAACAGGCCCCTTAACCTACATGAATTTGACCACAACCCAACTATTAACAAAGGTTAATGCATTTTTTAAATATGTTAAAAGATAACATTGAGTAAGGTAGGCTATACATCAGCATGCAATTCTTTTCCTTTCCTTATCACATCATGATGAGATTCTGCTTTATTACATGGGAGGGATTTTTTTTATTTGCATACAAACAACTACAGTTTCTGTGGTGCTTCTTATATTTTGGACATTACTATAAAACAAGTTGTAAGGGCATATTTAGCATGATGTTTGCATGAGATATTAAATAAGTGAGAGAAGGCAGAGAGTGCTTAGGCAAGGGGGCTTGAGGTTTGATGTTTGGAGATCATTCAGACGAAATGTGAGTCACAGCGAGATCTATGGAGAGCGGTTGACTCAGACACACTTCAGTTTTATATACAGATGCAGAGTTTGGGGTCGAGTTTGGTGAGTTACAGTAAACGACAGTCACCATTTGACAGAATGGAGATTTAGAGTGTGCTCTGCATATACTAAGCTGTATATTTAGTGTAGTGTAGGGAAGGGTAAGACTGAGTTATATGTTAGGACACTTTGTGTGTGTGTGTGTGTGTGTGTGTGTGGAATGGGGGGGGGGGGGGTGTGTGTCGTGTGTCTAAGAAAACAGCGCCCCAGGCAGCGAGTGAACAGGCGAGTGAGCAAACCAGCCAGCCAGCAAGTGCCAGGCCTCGCCCTTGCATTCAGCAGGCTGCTCAGGGGTGGAGAGAAAATTACACACAGCTACTTTCAGCCTAAAGCCACAGAAATTCCAGCTCTGCTGTCAGTGCCTGTACACACCTCCCAGCTCCTCTGGTCTGCAGTGCAAGCCAGCACAGTGCAACCTGGCCTAGCACAGCACAGCAAGGCGCAGCCAAGCCTCAAACATTTGACCACCTTGTAGGTACACCACTGTCAACACAGAAATGGTAGTGCAGTGTGGGTGAGCATCCACAAAGCTTACAAGGCAGGTGCTGTGTTGGGCATGTGATTACAGAGAGGGAAGGCTCTCAGGCCACTTCTCTAGGATTTAGAGCTCCACTGACCTAGAACACTTTTCCCAGGATGCATTTGACATGGTGTCTGGGAAGCCTTTTTAGCTCCACACAATGGCACAAGGGTAGATGGTTCACCACAACGCGACAGATTTCCATCAGATGGAGCAGTGGTGGGGGGTGCGGGGGGCGCACCTCTCAATGCACAGGGACTGCATTCCTGCCTTATCATCTCAGGTTTCAGGTCTTGTGCTTCTTTCTCCCTCTCTTTATTTTTTCCATCTCTCTTTCTTTCAATCTCTCTCTCACTTTAACAGCGTCTAAACTTCTTCTTCTACAAACTTCTAAACTTCTTCTACTAAACTTTCAGCAGGTCCTCTTACTCATCCCAGTCTATGTGACTTTTGCATTGCCAACTCAGGCACACATAACATCTGAACCTCAATCCCCCCTTTCTAAGCCTTAATCCCTGAAGCCTCAGTGACTTGTTTCTGTATTGTATGTATTTCAACCCATTGCCTATTGGGGGGATGCTTTTTTAAAATCTGTCTCAGAGGCTCAAGTGATTGGATTTCAGCTAGTATCTCTTGACAGCAAAGCAGGAAGAGATGCAACACACCTTCCCTCCCTCCTCATTAGTCTGACACATCCAGGTTTCCAGGGGACAGGGAACGCTGCCTGTTCAAGAGGCCTCCTTGGAAAATATTACCTGATGTATGTAAATCACAGCTTGCAGCCTATGTTCAAATCAAAATACCACATCTGAGCACTTGGCAGTCCCGGGCAGAAAAAGTTGTGGGTTTTAGCAGGGGTGGAAAAGGGTGTTAAGGGCAATTTCATAATTTCCAGTTTGAACAGGTTCCTGGACCAGCTTTTGTGTTAATTTGGACTGCAGTGACATGTTTAAGAACAGCTGGCTCCAATTACAAAAAGTAAAAAATCATCAATACTGAGACGTGGTTGCAGGACAACGTCATAACAAAGAGAACACTTTGCATTGTGTATTATTCTGAGTAACAAAGTAACCATATTCCCCACTGAACTCTATGAGCAAGTCTTTGCATGTCTGCTCAGAGCAGCTAAGTTTACACTGACCTTTTACTTGCATGGCACCAAAATGTATTTTCAGCTTGTCAAAGTAGGGAAACCCTGGTTGATGGGCAATGGGCAGACATCTAATAACAACCCTGTGAACTTTATTTTTATCTACACAATAAAAGGCAGAAGATTCAGAGGAAAGAGAACTCAAAGAATTAAAAAAAAAATGCTCATCGCATAGGAATAGATATTAAGCTATTTGTATGTGTGTGTGTGTGTGTGTGTGTGTGTATGTGTTTGAAACCCCCCTCAGGAAACATGGTCAGGAAAATCCCATACAGGAAAACTCTCACAGGAAAGCCCTGAGAAAACTGCTGAAGAGGAAGTAGCTTTTTACCATCCCACAAATCATCCCTGCTTTGCCATCCCCACGCCCTTCTGTCTGCCGCCCCAGACCCACACCCTCGCCCCCCACGGAACATCGGAGTGGAAGCTTCCTCTCGACCTAGCATTCAGGATGTGCTACAGGACAACTGTGTTGAACATGAATGCTATCTCTCCCTAAAGCTTATTTCATTGTCATCAAACTTAATACGCAGTCACGCTGACCCCTTCTCTGACCTCTCAAACCCTTTCCAGCACGCTCTCTGACAGTTGACAGAGACCTCCCCAATTTCCTCATAATCCTTCAAAATGAAGGAGAGCCTGTGGATGGAGGGATCAAGTGATTGGTAGGATCACTTTGTTTTGGCTTCTTGCCACCCACCATAGGTATAGTTATCAACGCACTAGTTCACAGTGCAAGGTTTCTCAGACATTGTTTTGGATAAGATGGCATTGGTGGTATTAAGAGATGCATCGTCTCTATTAGCAACATTAGTGAAATAATGGTAAGGCAAAGCCAAACAACCATTTAAACAATGTCCTGATACTGGCACACCTATTTACCTTGTCTGGAAACACAGACACGGTAATAAAACCAACACATTTGCACTGAGGAGACATTTTCCACTCCACACAACCTCTCCCACGTGTCCAGCTGCACAGTGGACATCCCACATCTCTGCAGCCTCTTGTGATTCTATAATGATAATACACACTAAAGCAGTGGTCGCCAATCCGTCGATCGTGATTGACAAGATCTCTTGTGCTCTGGCAAAATCACCGCAAATATAGACCTATGAAAATAGACTTCATAAATTTTATGGGGGTGGGGTAAAACTGCAGTACAAAGAACAACCACTGCATTGGTTTCCATGTCCGATTGGCGCTGTGTACTGTACCCCTACTGGCGCAGTGTACTCAAAAGAGAACGGAGAAGTCCCAATAAAGCCCCGCTAAAAATCCACACATCGTCAATTGGATATACAATAATTAGTTTGTGATTTTATTTACACTACTGTTGGTCGATCTTGTAGTTGCCTAAGTGGGAGTGAGACCACTGCACTAAAGCATCCTCTAGTCATACAGTGTACACACACACATACACACACACACACAGGACGATACCACACAAACACACAGACACACACACCCCAATTGGCTCCCCAGCTCTGCTCTAGGGTTGTTTGGGTGTCAGTGCTTTGTGAGTGATTGTTATGTCTTCTGTATGTTACACACAGACAGCACATGAGACAAATCTCACCACTGCTTATCTCTTGAGGATGAAAAAAGCCATCTCAGTCCGTATCCCAACTCAACAAGTTGTCCAAACAAGTGTACGACACAAACCATTTCCAGAACCCTGTGCACATCCTGTATGTGTGTGCGTGTGTGTGTGTGTGTGTGTGTACATGTGTCTCTGTGTTCATTAATCTCACTTTCACAGTGAAACTCTTTTACCTGAGGGTACAGAAATTCCTCAGTCCTCCATTAGCAGAATAGGGAACCTGCAGGGCAGGCCTGGACTTGCCTTTACTTAGCTCTATTTAGCATGAGACAGAAGGAGGTCCTGGCATTAGAACCCCCTCTAACACACACACACACACACACACACAGGAAGAATAGAAAAAATACTCTCAACACACAAGGCTGCAAAGTGTCAATCAAGCTTTGCCAAAGCAGATCTTTTTTTCATGTCTATGAATTGAATACTCTCTCTCTCTCTTTCTTACTCACACACACACACACACACACACACACACACACTCTATTCCACACAATCATTCTTTTTTTCTTCTTTCCCTCTCTCCAGGCAGAGGTATTCAGAGATGATTGGCCAGAGAAGGGGGGTCTGGGGTGCACGAAGGCCACTGCGCCACTCTGCATGACATTACAGCACATCCAGTGCTAAGCAATGGGCAAAGGCATTCAAGGGGAGTTCAAGTCAAAGCAGGCCCAGTGGAGGAGCAGAGAGGATCAAAGATGTGTGGGCAAACACACAGACACCTACAGGGACATTAAAGCAAGTGGGGAAGGCCCATGAGATTCACAGGGCAACCAGGAAAGAAAGGAAAAGAAAAGAGCTGCATTTTCTACTTACAAAATTGCACACATACACACTTACACAAACACACAGACAAAACACTCATCCCTAACATGTGTGCACAAGTGCACAAACAGTCTCTGTTACTCACATGTGTGAACAAACAGAAAAGCATTGAGCTGCACTGCTCCAAACTTATAGAATAAACAAAAGACACTATATTGGCAGGACGGGATAGGTGGATGTGTGTGTGTGTGTGTGTGTGTGTGTGTGCATGCATGTGTATGTGTGTTGGCTACAATGGCCCCAGTCTGCACCCTCAAGTCTGCACATGCCGCCACTGCCATCCCAGCTGAGGCACAGCTGTGTTTGGCATCTCTATCTACCTCACACACATACACACACACACACACACACACACACACACACCACAAACAAAAGCTTGTAGTCTTTCTCTCTGTCACACACTTTCTTAAATACAACCACACACACAGGTTTACAGTCTCTTTCAATAGCCCACCCAAACACATACACACACACAAACATACACGCACGAACACACATGGTCACGGCTTTGGCACAGATGAAAGGCCTAGGCTGTCACAGCAGTTCCAAAGGTTTCCCGCACCGCGAGAAGGGTGAATCAACGAAACACACAGGCGCACACACACATACACACACACACACAAACACACACACTCACACTCACACACACACACACACACATAATCACCCGCAGGACTGCTGAAGGTGTGTGACCCACATAAGAAGCTACGGGTGATTTCCTGCAATAGGAAACTGGTCCAAACTCAGAGGATCACAACACAAAAGGGTTCACCAACAGCCCATGAGATTCCCAGGAGATATCCGCACTTGGCAGATTTTAGATGTTGCCTCCCAGACATACTCCATAGAGGAGAATGGTTCTCCTGGAGAACTCTGACACAGGCAGCTACATGCCAGTTCACTCACTCAGTCAATCACTCATTCACTCACTCACTCACTCACACATTAAAACTGTTGCAGGTCTCTCTCTTAAAGGTGCTCTATTAGATGTTGCAGGATTTTAGCACAAATTCATTTTTATCTCAAATCGTAGGCATCTCCCCTTGATCTGCTAGCTTTCTGGCCCTTTGTCCCAAGGGTCAAACAGCTCTACTTTTTACCTTTCTTATTTACTTACCCAACACTGGACCTCAAGCACCGCCCTGCACATTCTACACTACTTCCAGACCAAACAACTGAAAACCCTAATAGGTACACTCTATTTTTTATAATTTATAATTTATTTTTGTCATGCATATGCCATGTTGTGAAAGACAGAATTCCCTACAGGATCTTTTGTAAAAGAGAGAAGAAATAAGAAAAAAGAAAGGAAATAAAGAAAGAAAAAATAGGCTGTCTATGTGTATTTGAATCCAGGCAGAGATGGATATTCCTGCATCAGGCATGTTCCCTATGTCTGTCACTGGTATAAAATAAGTACCTATGTGAGATATGAGTCTGTGTCTGACTCTAAGCAGATGCGTGTGTGTGTGTGGGGGGGGGGGGACTCAATCCAGAAGGACATGAGTGTTTACTCAGAGTGTCTCGTGGTTAGGAGAACAGAGGCTATAAGGAGATGCTCTGTGTAATACATAGGGAACCAAAGGCTTGTGTGTGCATGTGTGTGTGTGTGTGTGTGTGTGTGTTACAGAAAAAGCTTTGTGACAAACACTTCATCTGTATAAGGCCAGAGGAATCCAACCGACACCACTAACCCCCATACCACCCCCACCCACCCCACCCCCATCCCCGTTGCTCAGTGAGGTCACACAACACTTATGTTCTTCTATCCTGGGACGGACTTCTGGTCTAAAATAGCCAGCAGTACTTCGAACAGTGCAGGAAGACAAACATACACACAAGGCCACTCTCACGGACCACAGCAACTGATTCCAGACAGCACAGATAAGACCCAACTGATCGGTCTTGACCAACTTAATTAGCAACACAGCAGCAATCAATAAAGAAATGTAACTAAGTAGGCTACTTGCCTCACTGTTTTAATAGGCAAGACATTTGTCTGAAAAGTCATAGGCTGTACATTAAAGTCCTTCAATTTAAACTGCACTGGCTTGTTAAAAACTGTTGCAAAAACATGCAAACTACAGGGCAGTTTAATCAGGAAACCATTGTATATTATGTAACTACAGGCATATGACATGCCTTGTGTATTCAGGCCATCGGTTAGCCTGTGACATTTATACCTTGTGTCTGTGTTATAATTCATCATGTGGGGGCTAGACTAAGGCACAGACTGGGAGGCTGATGTCATGGTAGCGGAGGGGCTGCTCTGTGCTGATGAGTCTTGGCTAAGGACTCTCATCCACAGACTGGTGGAGTCTAAAGAACTAACTCTGGGGATGAATCATCCCCCTGTGAGGGCTGACTGGTAGGCTATGGGAACAGCAGCTGGTGTGTCTGACTTAAGAGAAAGAGAAAGAAAGGGAGAGAGAAAGAGAGATACCCCTCCCTACTATCTCCAAGAGAACAGCCACAGCTGGAATATGTGGGAACTTCACTAATGGCCTCCCATTCTAAACTATCAGTGAAAACATTCACCACAGCTAGCGGCTGATGATGGCCTTTGCTAATGGACGCAGAGCGGCTGCTGCTCTTAGGCAGTGAAGTACAGTATCTGTCCTGGTGTCAAGGGATGACAAGGGGGGTCTGTGTGAGTCAATGTGTGTGTGTGTGTGTGTGTGTGTGTGTGTGTGTGTGTGTGTGTGTGAAGTTATGTAGTAGAGTGGAAAAGACAAAACAGTGGGAAGGGGTAGTTAAACGGGTCAGTTAAACGCCTAATAAAGGCCCCTCAGTGCTTTCTTTCAGGGGTTTTGTTCGAGCTGATTGATTCTTATGAGCCTTGGGAGTCCTGCTGGTAACCACGGAAAGGCCAATACAGGGGGGTTTCGGGGTGTGAGGGGTACTCTTAAATTCTCCATGAGATGAGTCAATAGGTCTAACTGCTCTGTTTGACCCCTAATGATAAAAACAGATGCCTGCAGTTCCGGATAATTCAATTATAGTCCCATTGTGTCGCTTGTGGTGGTCCCAAGAGACAGGGAGTTGCTATGTCAGGTTGCCAATGTCAGCGAAAGACACGTGGGCCGCTTGGAGGTACGCTGTGTTTTGGCCCGTATCATCAAGCAAGGGATTTGCAGGTTCTGAACACTAGCTGTGAAATACTTATCATCATGTGATCTACAGGATTTAGGAAGGTGGGTCAGAATGTTATTTGTTTAGAGCAGATGTAGGTACTGTAGAACTTCACCCCCCACCCCCCCTCACAGACTTAGACTCCCAAACAGGTGCAGCCAGCTCTCCAACTGTGGGCCCCACTATCATCATATGAGAAACAGTCCTGGACCTGGAAAAGTGCCATCATCAACACCTCAGCCTTCACCGACAGCTATTTATACGGTGTCTACAAAGACAACATCGACTGTTCACTTCAAAAAAAAAAAAAAAAAAAATTCAAACAGCCTTTCCAACACCAGCACAATGAGTTAGCCTAGTTGGTCCAATCTGCCCCGCAGTTTTTAAGCCTCTCTGGAATTGAAGCCTGGACCGAAAGAGAAGACCTCACAGATGTGCACATTCCAGGTCGACCTCTTAACTACCCCTCGGAGTCCTCTTCGCAGTCACCCCGATCCTACTCCGAAATCTGCCCTCAGCACATGACCTTTTGAGATGTCCCAATGTCTGTGTTGAAACACGCATTCAAAGACCATTGCTGAAAGGTTCATTAGGCTAGTGGTTTTGTGTTTATTTTTGTAGACAAACTGTTATAAATACAGCCATACTAGAGAGATATGCAGCGTACGGACAACCTGCTCTTACAGAACAAAGAGGCCCATAATTTTAGATTTAGGCTATATGCTAAACTGTATGATTGTGCCAGTGCTTAACTTTCAGCTTAGGTTGCCTATACAGACTTCTTCATCCCGCCATACATTACAGAAAGGTTGAACTAAAGTTTCTTTCTTTTTTTTTTTTTTTTTACTTAATCCATTGTGCATGCTTCCGCATTACCTGCGGAAACAACTTATGGGTGTAAACTGAACAAAATATAACATGAACGAATTTTAGAGGTGTTGAAACCAAAGAGCTGCAGCCATTAAGTAGGTAAGGTTTACGGACCAGTAGACGCCAGTAGGAACGGCTATGAATAGTCTGGTTTCTAAGGACAAAATTAGATCTGTTAAACCTAACCCCAGAAAGATTTTCGTTGAGGTAAGAATCATAATCTTTGACCATAAATGCAACAGAAAAACCGTGATCAGAGGTGTTCAGTTGCAGAACGTTTGAGTGAAAATAGCCCACAACTTCACCACACTTTTCTGCATGGAGACTCAAAAGTTTATTTCCACCCATCTTTAACCCCTTTTACAGTATCTCTTTGGAATCAACAGGCCTACCTGTTGCCGATTGTAACAACAATTTGCACCTCATATTCAACGTATCGCCTACAAAAGTAGCCTACAGTAGCCTAGTTTGGTTCGGAGAGGTATAATGAAACATTCTGCTTGAGGTTAAAGAGTAGGTGAGGGCACTTACATTATTCAGATGAAACGCGAATATTAACGTGATGATGAGTCCGGACACTTTATGGACATTCGTCCGAGTGCCCATTTTCTCCGGAGTTTGCGCAAGACCCACGCGCTGGAAGGAAAAAATCGAGGTCCCGCACTCACGAACTAATTTATAACACACTCTCTTCTAAAGAAAGGCCGCGGTCTCTTTTCTGTCCCAGTCCCCGTGAGACTTCATTAAACTTTTCAGAAATCCAAGTGCAAATAACGTAGGCCTATCTTTCATGGAAGACCAAAATAATGTTGTGCAGTATTAAAATAATTTTTACCCCCCTCTCCCTTCTCAGTTCTCTTCCTAACTGCGAAACTTCGACATACAGTGAAGTGCGAGACACTAAAAGTCCAGTGCAGGCGGGATGGGATCGGCAACGCAAGCGGTGGACACAGTAAAAAACGGAATGGAATTCAGGGAGCGCGAGATGCCCGCGCAGACACCACCTACTTCCGAGCAAGGGTTGCTGATACGGACAAACAGGGGAAATCAGTTTTGTTTATAAAACTCTATATATCCCATTTTTGTTTTTCTTTAACAAAAAACATTTGTTTAAATAGCCTAGTCATCACGCACTGAAAATATATGAGTGAGAGAAGTGACAAGCTATAGGTGACTGTCACTCTTAATTAGGCTATACTTGCCTCTTATTCAGGCCTATATAGTCTAATTAGCCGACTGCGCTTTTAAATGCTCTTCTTTTGTCTTTAGATTGACTGCAGGGTATATTCTGTAATATAATGCAACATGTTGCTGTAGCGCTCTCTAGCGAGCGATTGTGAGTATTTGTAATATAATACTTTAGTCAACTTCTGAGCAATGGAACTGCTGCGCTGGCCTCATATGTTCCTATGATGAGTGAAGATATACAGAAATAGAATTACCATTAGCAGTCGTTACAGTCACCCTCTGTGAACTCACATTCAGTCTGAATACCAGACTGTCTCTCTAGATGTTGTACTCCAAAAATGGAGTACACCAGGACCATTTCACTTTCAAAAAGAATGGGCAAAATTGTACTGGGAGGTGATCACACGTGTTACATACCAATGCTGAAAATGTTTTAAATGAAAGTAAAGCCCAAGATTTCCTTGAGTCCCTTTTCCATAACAAGCATATAATTAGAATAAACTAAGGGCTGAACATCTGAAGCATTTGGTCGTGCCCAGAGTACTCAAAGATGTGTGAGAGCCACTGAGGCTATAGGTCAGTTGTGTAACAAGAATGATTCTTCCCCACTAGGCAACTCAAACAGAGCGAAATATAAACAACCCCCCCCCCACACACACACACACACACACACGCCTATGCAATTACCAGTGTGTCTCTGCAGAGCCTGTTGTCTAATCAGAGCCTCCTGTGTGTGTGTGTGTGTGTGTGTGTGTGTGTGTGTGTGTTGTGCAGGGCAACTGGCTTAAATTTGACACACACACACACACACACACAGAGAGAGAGAGAGAGAGAGAGAGAGAGAGAGAGAGAGAGAGAAACCACCAATGACATATCAAGAGAGGCCTTATCATGAAATGAGAGGGGTTAGCTATGGTTGAATGAATGAGACATCTCAGATTGAAGGCAAACTGCAGCTGCCTGACTGACATGCCCTTCAACTCCTGCCCTGTGGTGAACTTGGATATTTGCTGTTTGGATATATAGCTCTAGCTACAAAAAATGCCACAGTTACATAGCTCTATAGCTACAAAAGAATGGCACGGACAAATATATGCTTATTACTCTGATTTTTCAATCAGGAATTACACAGCACATCACAGCAACCAAAGATTCTACAGCACTACGGTCACTCTAGAATCTTTGACAGCAACAGTGACTAAAGCCATTCTTGGTAACGCTTTCTCTGCATGTGTCTGTGTGTATCATGTGTGTGTATGCATGTGTGGGCCTATATCTACCCAACAATGACTTAAGAATAGTTAGTACATCTAATTATGGTCAGATGCCTCTTGTTTTAAAAACTGCTCTGCAATAGCTGGCAAGAGGCCATTTTGTCTGACAGGAAATATTTACTATAATAGTTCATCATGTTAATCAGGACTAAACACAGACTGGAGAGCTTCCTCCTGTGACAGCAGGCTAGTGTAACACTGTAGAGATGTGTGTTTATACAAGGCTTAGCCTGATAGATTAGTCTGATGAAAGTTTACAGTTGGATTTAGACATATGGGGACGTAAGGCTTGAAACCTCAAAGGAGCTCTAGCTCAACTTCCTTCTTATGTTATCGTAACCTGTAGAACATAACAGGGTTTTTCTACACAAACTCTCTGTCTCTCTCTCTCTCTCTCTCAGGTTCACAAATATAATCATACACAGCTGATACATGTCAGATAGAGAGAGAGAGAGAGCGAGAGAGAGAAAGTGTGTGTGTGTGTGTGTGTGTTGGGGGGGGGGGGGGTGTATATAGACTGACATTTTTGTGGTGAGAGAAAAAAAGTTATTCAGCCTATAATAATAATTCAGCCTATAGGGCCTATAAATTCCAGTTTCACTAAAGTTTGAACATAAAAAATTATTAGTCGAACAGATTTTGTCTCTGTGTCATGATCTCGCAGGAAAGTTAGAACCTAAATGGAAGCACAGGATAGCAGAGTTCATAAACAAGATACTTCACTTAGTAATTACAAAAAAAACAGGAAAGTCAGAACAAAGAACAGAAGAACTTACACACAAGAAAACTAGACACAGAACACAGGTGAACTCAAGATAACATGAACTAGATAAAGAACACATAAGTCCAAAATCCTAACACAGGCATAATGTTTATTTATTGGTGTACAATCATTAGGCTTTAGAGAAAGGTATGGCTTGGAGTTGTCAGCATGGAAATGCAAAGCAATGCCATGTTTCCATACAACGGATCCCAAATAATAATTAAAATAATAGGGGCCCTTGCACTGAGCCTTGTGAAGAGTTTAGCGCCGGCCACTAGAGGCTGCTAGAGGCTAAGAGTTGGCTAGGATGAGCTAAGTTAGGAGTCAGCCATGTTGTGTGTTTACTGACAGGCATATCTGTTTCATCTGCTGGATGTTAAACTGTTCAGCGTAACCCCTGTAAGTTTACTCCGTTTTATCACCAATGATTATTAATGTCTAACTCTGTTAAATCCCTGTATTGACTTTACAACATAACTATATTCATAGGTGAGGTGGCGAGTTATAGTTTATGTTGCTCTTCATCGTTGTCATTAAATATATAATTTGACATTGAGGAGTGTGTTTCCTCTTGCTGGCTGCACTTTCAAGAATAGAGACATGTCTAAAGCCCTTGCCATCACTCTGCTAAATAATCATGGATTCATACATCAGAATGCATAGCCCTATAGCTGGGCCAGCCCCAACTCCTCAAGGCCCAAAGCTTGATTGTCCTAAGGTTGACGTGAGCGTGTCAATAGAAGAATTAAAAGTGTTCATCTGTCGTTTGGGAAGTCTTTCGCACCGGAGGAGAGGCCCAGGCCCCTTTTCAGTTATTTCAGTGTGCCGGACCTGAACTCGGAAATAGCCTGCTGAAAGCCAATCCTAATGCAGCCTCTGAACCCTTGCCGTATCTGATCGCTGCCATGCGTTCGCTAGCAGTCATTCCAGTGGCCACATGCATCCTCCATACCAAGCTGCTTCAACTACGCCAGGAGCGAGACAAAGCATTCATCGCCTTCACTGCTAGATTGTGGGGTGAAGCGGAGACATTGGCCTACAATGTGGTATGTGAGTGTGGCAAGAATGTTGACTATATCGACCACATCATTCCTGACGTTCTGATCAACGGAATTTACGACTCGACTGCAAGAGCACTTTTAGGGTCTTCACAGAGGGGACTCTGCACCCCGGAAAACAACAGCCGTGGAAGGGCCACCCATCGAGATACACATGGACCCAGCAGGCGTGCCACACTGCGGCCGTTGTGCCTCTGCACCGGCAGCAGAGAGTCCATGATGACGTTCTCAGGGACAAAGCCCTTGGTTTCATTGAACGTGTGCCTTATTGTGACATGGTGACATGCTGTCATCGCATGTTTGTCACTCGGAAGCATGATGGCTCACCCTGCAGGATTTTGGACTCACCTCTCAATAAGTTCTGCCAACGTGAGACTTTTGCCACAGAATCACATCCTGAAGAACATCTGAAAAACCGTAACTGATGCCTGGAATGGCTACCACAGCACGAATCAGATCGCCATCTGACCACTTTTATCAACTCCTTTGGCTGTTGGCGCCAGAGCGCCACAGGGTTTCCTGTCATCAGGGGATAGCTACAACCGCTGTTTTGATGCCATCCTTAAAGACTATTAGCGGAAAGAACGCTGCGTAGATGACACCGTCCATTATGACACTGACCTTGAGGAACACTGGTTCAGGACCATTGACTTCCTCACACACGACGGGCGGTCAAGCATTGTATTGAATGTTTCTTTTGCTGGTTTCAGGGTCTCAGACACAATCATTAAACCACTCCCGAAGTATTTAGATGCCATCCGTGACTTCCCCACCCCAAAATCCATGACGGATATGAGGAGCTGGTTTGGGCTTTTATTACCCTTGCTGGCTCGCGTTTCCTATCCTCGTCAGAGCAACACTATGCAGTCATTGAAGGTGAGGCCCTGCCCGTGGCCTGGGGTCTTGAGCAGACAAGAACTTCACACAAGGCTGCGACAACCTCATTGTAGTTACAGACCACCCTGGATGAGATTACAAACTCTCACCTGTACCAACTCAAGCAGCGTACCCTCCCATGGCGCTTTGACATAGTGCACATACCTGGCAAGAGAACCACGCCGCTGATGCAACTTCGAGACATCCTTCCCCCTCAGGCTCAGTGAACGGTGTCTCACTGGGATTATCGAGTATACATGATGCCGCTGAGTTGGCGCTGATAGCATCCATCCGCAACAATGCACATTACCCTGGTGCCATCTCATGGTCCCTCCTTGCACAAGAGACAGCGGCAGATCCATGCTTTGCCCACCTCCTGCACCTCATTGAGCACAGTGGTAGGATTGATGCGAATGACCCTGCTCTGGCGAGTTTATCGCTGGTCTGTGAGTCCATTTACGCACAAGATGGTATATTGCTGTTTCATGACTGTGTTGTTGTCCCTCCCTCCCTTCGTGGATGGGTCCTCTGGCATCTCCATGCTGCCCATCAGGAGACTTCAGCAATGGAGCAGAGAGCCCGTGCTATAGTCTGCTGGTCTGGGATGTCGTGTGATATCCAAGCCACCAGGAGTACATGTGCAGACTCCCAATTGCTGGTTCAAACTATGGTCTTCTCACGCCTTGACTTCTGCAATGCCCTTCTGGCAGGACTTCCTGCCTGTGCCGTCAAGCCACTTCAGATAATCCAAAATGCTGCGGCTCGTCTCATCTTCAATCAGCCGAAGAGGACGCATGTCACCCCTCTGCTAATCGAGCTCCACTGGTTGCCTCTGGCGGCTCGCATTAAATTCAAATCACTGATGCTGACTTACAAAGTGCTTAGAGGATCTGCCCCTTTTTATCTAAGCGCTCTCATAAAGGCTCAGGCTACCCCCCGACAACTCCGGTCCTCCAATGACTGTCGACTGGCAGTCCCGGCACCTCGCCCAAGGCAATCCAGACTCTTCTCATGTGTCGTCCCATGCTGGTGGAATGACCTACCAAAAACAATCAGAACAGGGCCATCTCTGGAGGCCTTCAAAAAGCTCTTCAGCTATTCAGAGAACATTTTCTATCCTAGCACTAGATTGAACTGAAGCACTATTCCCTAGCACTATGCTCTGTAAGGTTTCTGCTATGTAGCTTGATTGTTATCCTCTTTTTTTTAAGTCGCTTTGGATAAAAGCGTCTGCTAAATGCATAAATGTAAATGTAACCGCAATGCTCCGTCACAGGTGGCCATGCCTCCCCTGCCTTCCTCGGCACCATCAACCCTGTTTGAGGCCGTGTTTGCTGACTTCTTTGACTATGCGGGCCGCCACTACTTGGTTGTTGAGAGACCGACTCTCTGGCTGGGTAGAGGTCTTGACCTCCACAGCAGGCACTGATCTAGGGGGCACAGCTGGACTGATCCACCACCTCCGCATATTGCTCACCACCTTTGGCGTGCCAGGGGAGCTGATGAGCGATGGTAGCCCAGAGTTCGTGGCGAGTCAGACAGAGGACTTCCTTTGCTTGTGGACTGTCAGATATCTGTGTGTCTTCTGTCGGCTTCACGCAGTCAAATGGCAGGGAAGAAGTTGCTGTGAAGACTGGTAAGCGCCTCCTAATGTGGCCCGACTGGCAGCCTTGATCATGACCGCTTTCTGTGTGCCATGTTGCAGTTGCACAACTCACCCAATCTTGATGGCAACCTCTCACCAGTATCGATTTTTTTTGGTCACCCACTCCATGACTCACTTTCCTTTGTCAATTCTCAAATCCACATACACAACCGCTCTGGCGCCAGACTTGGGCAGCAAAGGCAGATGCCCTCTGAACACACATGTCCCGTACCACTGAATCTCTGAGTGCCCATTCAAGACTGCTCCGCCCGTTGGCACTTGGTGAGACAGTGTTCCTCCAGAACCAGCAAGGTCAAATTCCCTCCCCCACCAGTGTCCAGTGAGGGGGCGACCTCTAATGAAGGTGCCCATGTTGACCCTGTTCTTGCAGGCATTGACCCAGGTGGATCACTTCCTTTGTTCCATAGACACAGAAGTGTCTGTTTACTAAGGCTGTAAGATGTTTCTTAACACTATCCAATTGCTTTTCTCCAAACTTCACATGGATGAGCTTGGTCACATGTCCATCTATAACGCATAAATCTCCACCACTGTCATTAGTTTTCTACGGTGGCCCTGAAGGTCAAAACACAACAACATTATAGAAAACACAACAGCAAATTAAAAAATGCAACAGCAAATCAAAAAACACAACTGCAAGTCAAAAAGCACAACCGCAAATAAAAAAAACTACTACATCAAATTGAAAAACACAACAGCAAATCAGAAAACACAACAACAAAAGTAAAAACACAACAGGAAAAGAAAAAACACAAAGGCAAAAGAGAAAACACAACAGCAAACCAGAAAACACAACGGCAAAAGAGAAAACGGAAAGGGTAGGTCTTGCTTCTGATTGGACACCGAATGGGAGAGAATGTCAACAGCTCATAGGCTACCCTAAAAGGGATATAGGCTGAGCCTGTGACTTTGCCCATATAAATAGATATCTATATCTATATTTATATTAAGCCTTCATTTTTCATTGATAGTAGTTTTTTTTAGGTTAGACTACATCAGTAGAACAGAAGACCAAGTCAGACGAGGTTAGAAAAATAAGGAACGGTTTTATTTACAGTGATGCACAAGGGAGAAACAGCATGTTTTACATAAAGATCCACCATAACTTCCAGCCTTTTACGCTGCGTTTCACCATATACTGAATCATGCTTCTACATGCTTTAACACTATTGACACATGCTAAAATCAAAGGAACATAACTTGAAGTTGTGGCCATACCTTAAACAAAGTGTAACTATACCTTAAACAAAAGTACTGCTTTGCACTTTAGTAGCAATTCTGCAACTCACTTGATCCTGCACACTACACACAATTTAATACATAAAACACTCAAAACTGAAATCTTGTGCTACCATTGGGAAAACACATCTATTCAAAATACAAAACACACTGCGGAATTGAAAACACTTAGATACACATCTGAAAATACTTACTTACAAAACTGGACACCAATCAGCCAGCTCGGGACCATATAAGGACCATAATTTCAGATGATGCAAGATCAACTTACTGTATAGTGGACCATGACGTAAATCATGTCCTGACTATGAGGGACTTGAACAACTTGTGTTGACTTGAACAACAAGTTGTGTACTTGCCCCTTACTCACCATTTCTAAATGATATAGAGGAATTTTCTGCTTGGAGATGCCAACCACATGCCTGTATGCCGCTTCTGTAGGCAATGGAACAGGCCTGCAGAAACACTGAGGTTTGGTCAACCCAGGGATGGATTCGGCACACAAGGGGATATTTTCCCCTATGCTTAGCGAGAGAAGAAATTGCTTATGATGTTGATTAGATCCTTGCCCAACAGACAGCAGGATCCATAAACCCACTTGTGCACAGCTGTGTTTTTCTGTGTTTACAGTAGTGTATTGTTTGTTTTATTATTGTTTGTTTTTGCTTTAACTGAATTTACTACACTGTAAAATACACTACTGTAATATAATGTTTTTGATCTGAAAAAAATTTTTTTGGGTGAAAAATCTGTGGAATTGAATAAAAACAGTAAAAATCAAAATATGTTGTTGTTGATATGAGAGTGTACTGACATGACGCAAGTGGGTATCATTTTGTCATCAAAGTGAGGTTTTGGCAAAGGATTGTTAGGTTTTGATCGCAGAGTTTGTATTTGACATAGATGTGAATGGTTTATTTCCCTGTGTTTTTCCTCACTTCCTTGTGTGTAGAGTTTTGGCACCATGAGCCAAGTTTTGCAAAAATGTGTTCAAGCAATGGACAAAAACTGTAATCAAACAAATGTGTATTTTTGTGTTTTGTGTAGAGAACTCCCAGAGAGCCACCATATTGTTTGCGTTTTTTTCTTACTCCCGCCCCTGTCAAGACACACATGCAGTTGATTGTTGAAGTTGTGTACTTGCCCCTTACTCACCATTTCTAAATGATATAGAGGAATTTTCTGCTTGGAGATGCCAACCACATGCCTGTATGCCACTTCTGTAGGCAATGGAACAGGCCTGCAGAAACACTGAGGTTTGGTCAACCTGGTTTGTGTTTTTCAATTTGAGTTGCAGTTGTGTTCTTTTTTGAGTTGCAGTTGTGTTTTTTGATTTGCTGTTGCGTTTTTTCATTTGCTGTTGTGTTTTTTGATTTGCTGTTGCATTTTTAAATTTGCTGTTGTGTTTTCTATTATGTTGTTGTATTTTGACCTTCAGGGCCACCGTAGATTTCTACCTCTAGCAGTTAAAAAGAAAGAGCTTTTTGTTAGGGCAAAACTAGTCAAACAGCACCCTCTGCTGTTCATGTATCAGGCTAAATCCAATAAGCCAGTACGGAGTGACCATTTAGATCCCTGTTGATTTTATAAAAACATAACGAAAGTCTGTGAAAATACTTACAGAAAAAGTAACACTTACAACAAAACAGAAGTTGTATTTTTAGATTATTTAGATTTTTGAAAAACAAATAGTCATTATTTCTTGTTCAGGTTTTACTGTTACACATTGCAATACATCTTAATTCCTACATGCAAAAACTGATTAAATAAAATGCTGCTGCAACAGTTCGTTGATTTGACAGTGAAATGAATTGGTTCCCAAATGAACCTTATCCTGGATGAAGAACTACGTCACCATGGAATTACAGTATGCTAAGAAGGGTGTGCTTGAATCATGCTTTGGGAGTTTTAAGGATCTGCAAGAAGGCAAAGTCCTGCACATTGCCTCCAGAAGCTTACTGTTGCAGAACAGCATTTACTTGTACCATGTCCTCGGCCTCTGCGAGAATATTCTCTGCTGCCCAGAATTTTTGGCCTCTTTGGTTATCCACAACTCCGCTCATAGCAACCCGAAACGTGCCATTGATTCTTCATCCACTGCACAAACTTAACTCCAGTTCTCGCAGCCTAACAACAACACACTCTTTAAGGTAAGACCTGCAAAAAAAAAAAAAATGTAATCAATATTACAGATGCATACAGATTCTTGTAAGTTTGGCTGATATTTTCAATGAAAATGAAAGTATTTTTGTACAGTCATTAGAACTTTTATTTGTATTATGATCCCTCTTAGAACAACCTTGTGTGAGTGATAAGGTCTTAAAGTCTCCACCACTGTGTGTGAGACACACAAACCCACACACACACACGCACACACAAATGTGTCCATTTCTATGGTAGAAAGCCACAAAACACATAATTTGCACGCACATGCACACAAAGACTCTCTCACACACACAAATACACACAACATGGCTATTTATAATATCATAGGTTTGCATTTGGTAAACAGAAATTTTGATTTGGGGCAATATTGTTATATAATTATTGGGAAAATATTGATAATACTATAATAAATATAAATAAACTGACAAGTAACAAAATTGAGATTCCCTTCCATGCTTCATTCAGTCACACTAAATTGGGTCAGTAACTTTTCCAGAACCTACATACTAAGCTGATTATCCATAACAAAGCAGGACAAAGGGGACATAATCCTTTTTTCTGAGTAAAACACTGGACCTAACTCCACATAAGTCACAAATTTGCTGTATCTGAAACTTTTTTAAATAAAAAATCTAAGGGTACGTTTACACATACCTGGGTATTTTGATAAAGGAATATTTTCTTCCCTCCGTTTTCCAAAACAACTCCGTGTATACACCATAGTTTTCATAAGTTTCCGCAGTGTAGGAAGAAGGAGAAAGCCATACAAGCCAATCAGAAGCCTCACGCCATTCCTCCGGGACAACCACCTCATTTTCAAAGTTCTCCCAGACAGCAGTACGCCCAGGTCGGACCCAAAAACTACGTTTTATCTGTTTTTCGCAGTTTACACGCAAACGTGAATACGGAGTTTTCCCAAAATCTCCACTTTTGCCGGAGTTTTTAGAATGAATCGTTTTCAGAGGCGACATCTCCGTTTGTGTGTAAATGAAAGGCGCAAACGGAGGGGAAAGTGTCTGTTTTTAAGAGAAAACGTAGCCTATCCCCCAAATGCTCCTAGGCCAGGGATTTCTTTTGCTTTCAACCAACAAGAGTAGACTGACAACAAGTAGACATAAAATACAATCAAAGGAGAAGTCTCATGTGAATCAATGAATAGTGCTCTTGTCAAGTGCTATTGGGAATGGGAAAGACAGAATTTGTAGACAGCAGTACAGATATCCACATAATAGGAGGTGGTATTTCAAAATGTTCCACCTATGAACAAGGGCTAATATGTAAATAAAGTTAATAGATAAAGTAAAATGCTTTTGTAGTATTTATGGTTGGTATTTTGGTATGTGTATTTCTAGGTCTGAAGAGAAAATAACTGTTACATTTGTAAAATGTGATGGGGAAAGGGCCACAGTCCAAGGTCATGAAGGAGACACACTTCTGAATGTTGTTGTTAATCAAAAACTGGACATTGAAGGTTTTGGTAGGTTTTGTTTCCCTATTAATCTCTTTCATTTTTGCTAATGCATGCATGACGCGTGTGTGAATTTTTGTGTGTATACTTCTGTATGTTTGTTTCTCTGTGCGGAATTATTTACAGGAGCATGTGAGGGAACTCTGGCTTGCTCTACATGCCATGTTGTCCTTGATGAGTCCTTCTACAATACGCTGGGCATTGTGTCAGATGAGGAGATGGATTTACTTGACTTGGCATTTGGACTCACAGAAACGTAAGTGAGAACCAAATGGCAGCCAGCAGCCATTCATTACCACTGAATACTTCACTTAATAAGAACAGGGCTTTGGTCATACATACTGGTAAATAGACAGAGGGGCCTTTTATGTATCCATTGTAGATTTCTTTTTTTTTTTAAAGATATTTTTGGGGCTTTTTTCCTTTTAATTGGGCAGTGGAAAGAATGACAGGAAATGCAGGAGAGAGAGATGCATTACTCAGCAACCCCCAATAGTTATATATACAGATATTTTGGTCTCCACACTTTTTCTGTTTTTTTTTTTTTGTTTTTTTCCTGCTTGATGTTTGCAATCCTTATGCAGTTATGTTTTACCAATGTCTATTCTGCCTAATTCACATGAATTTTTTCTCCTTATTTTCCCCACTATCTTAAGGTCTCGTCTGGGATGCCAGATCTGCCTGTCGAAAAACATTAATGGGATGGCAGTGCGTGTGCCTGAAGGGGTGAATGATGTGCGGCAGGGGGGGCCCTCTCCCTAAACTCTCAGCACCAGCACCAATAGACCAAGAGCTTTCCAGCTCAATGCAACATTTGTTTTTTAATGATAAGGTGTTAACTAGTTTATGTTACATTAATTAATCTGTGTAATTTTAACTTTTTCTGAAATATGTTTAATGTCTGATATGTTTTATTTAATAGTATTGAATCAAAATATCTGAATGATGTAGTTATTTCTTGGTCCAAACATACAGCAGACTAGGGAGCCAGGAATCTTAACCCACATCTGGGTGGTAAATCTGCTAATGGTATAATCTAATGATTTTTAAAGGATTTTAGCGTGATTTTATTGTTGCCTCAAATCATTGGCTTCTCCCATTGATCAGCTAGCTTTCTGCCCCTTGAATACATTGTGAAAAAAATCTGGTCTCGAAAGGCAATACAGGGGCTGTAATACTCAAACCAGAGCTGTATGGTCAAACAAACACTACAGGAATCTAAACTAAAACATAACAAACAATGGCCAACCGATCGCAAACAAGACGGTTGTGGGTAGGGGTGGGAGTTAATGCGCATCCCCAACCATCTTGTTGTCGATTGGTTGGTTTGTCGTGGTTTGGTATGTTTATGTTTGTTTTAGTGTTCGTTCGAGAATTACAGTCCCTGTGTTGTCTTTTGAGGTCGATCTATGGTGGCCAACAGGTGCAAACAACGTGCAACTTATGAAAACACATGCAAATCAACAAAACACGTGCAAATAGACAAAACACCTACAAATAGACAAAACACAAACGACTTAGGAAAACATCTTCATCTTAATTTGACAACACGTGAACATCATTTAGAAAATGTGCTGTATTTCAGAAACGCGCTCCGAAACTCAATACACATGCAGATTAGAAAACACACCCCGAACTCAAAACACATGGAGATCAGAAAACACGTCCCGAAACTCAAAACAAAACGGAAGTTTCCAGTGGGACAATTAAAAGTGACGAACACCTCTGAACAGATTGTGAAAACTGGTGGTGATCTGATGTGTGATCACAATTAAAATGCCATTAAAATGTTGAAATAAACCCAAATACTAACATTTCAGATTACTACCGCTAGCTATCTCTGTCACACGTACATCCCTGTTCCTTTTCACCATCTGTCCAGAGGTGTTCATCACTTTTAAGTGTCCCACTGGAAACTTCAGTTTTGTTCGGAATTTCGGGGTGTGTTTTCTGATCTGCATGTGTTTTGAGTTTCGGAGCGTGTTTCTGAAATACAGCGCGTTTTCTAAATGATGTTCACGTGTTGTCAAATTAAGATGAAGATGTTTTCCTAAGTCGTTTGTGTTTTGTTTATTTGCAGGTGTTTTGTTGATTTGCATTTGTGTTTTGTCTATTTGCACGTGTTTTGTTGATTTGCATGCGTTTTCATAAGTTGCACGTGCACGCTGTCAGCCACCGTATCGATCAAAGAGAAATGCCTACAATTCGAGACAAAAAAAGAAATCACGCCAAGATCCTCCAGCTTCTCATAGAGCACCATTAGAGTTGTGAAGAATAAAATAATTAAAAAATCTCTTTATAAAACTGTCTAAACACTTTATCCACATTCAACTGAAATTCACTGGCTGTTGCACTTTTTATGCAGCTAAATGCCATAGTCCACCTCACCTCAAATAGCTACTAGGTCTACTAGGCCCTGTCCTGTCTCTCTTAAATGCTCAGTTTAAGGGACTGCACTTTGTCTATGTCTGTGCATTAACATGCCAAAATTGTGCTAATTATAGGCGGTCTCTATACATTTTAAATATAGCATCACTCAATTCACTCCATTGTATTTTGTTGTGGGTAAAACACCTTATGTCAGGTGAACAGAAAGGAATACAGATGATACATCAGTAGGCCTATGTGTTTGGAAAAAGGCTAGGTAAATTTCTATTACGGCATTTCCACCCTGCGAGTTAACTTGCGACTTAATGGAAAAATGCTGTTGTGAAACAGAACCTTGGGATGCATTGGGTGTGACCGGCTTTTTTTGTAAAGGCCTTCAAGAGAATTAAAGCAGCCTCTCAAAAAGTGCGCTAGCCTACACAACTCGCGCGCGCCGCCTAGTGCATGTGTGGGTGTGAGCTTTGCTATGAGCTCAGCTGGCACTTCACGCGCAACACCCAAACAGCGTGTTCAGGTGCAGGTTGGCTCGTTGTTCCACAGGCCATGATGTCCGATGATACCTTTGCGAATACGTGCAAGACATGCCGTCAATTATACACACTAGCAGGTATGTTGAACCATCAGCTGATATTTTTGATGTTGTATCATTATCTTGCGGCATAAACGTATTAACTAATAGTTTAAAACTAGCAGACGCCAGTCAAGCTAATTAATAGCGTTAAAGCATTGAGCTAACAAACTGGTTTATGTATCTATCAAATACTCACTGTTAAGGTAGCTTACTTGCTTGATAACATTTGGTTCATATATTATATCGAAAAAGATGGTGTTGTAATGATGTTTAGTAGGATATTTTCTCGTTTTGTAAAAGTTATCAGCGAACCGAATTCTGCTCTCCTGAAGAGGGTGGGGTTAGCTAGTCAGCAGATAGGGTCAAGTTAGGATATCAAGAATGCTGTCATGTCAGGTTTGTTATTCACAATGATATATTGTGAATATATGGGATATATTACATGCAGAAGAGGAAGAAGCCAGTCTTCCCCACCTTCTCCAGTGTGGTCATGTGTATTGCGCTACCTGTCTGAACATGTGGAAGTCTCCATTAAATACAATCACGTGCCCGGATTGCAAGGTAATTACAACACGTGACTGTTTCTGAAATGCCACAGCTGCTACTAGAGTGCCTTTAGTGGGAGAGTAGAGTGGCGCCACCGAAATTTGCTACTCAATGTTAGAGTAACTGAGGGATGATGGGAAACGAGTGTTGCTCCAATTATTTAATAAGGTATGGAAAGAAGGAATACTTCCCCCATCCTGGAAGGAATCCATTATTATCCCAATAAGGAAACCTGGGAAGGACCCCAAAAGCCCCTTTCTCATTTAATTAAGAATAACTCAAAATGAATTGTAATTGGTCAATTACAAGTTTATTTCATTTAAAAATCTTTTCAGTTATATGATATATAATGTTTTTTATTAGAGGCTTACTGCTCAGCTGGATTCCAAAGAAAAGAATGGATACAGTGTTGTATATGTAAATGGTACTGTACAACTGTGACCCAAGTATTTAGTTCATTTGAAGATAACTTTTAAATATGTTAATAATACTATTATGAAGCTGTATTATACTATTATATTATTATAAAACTATCACAACTCAAATTATTATAAACCGTGAAAAAAACTTGAACCGAAGCTGGTACAACAGCATGCACCACTAAAATGCCCTTTTTGGGCATTTTTTTTAAAAAAGCAATGCAATATTTTACAAAGCAATATTTTTTTCATCTCCGGAGTTTTCAAGTAGCTCTTGCTAGCGCTGTGGCTATCCCCTACAGTAAGGATTTTCCTGGATTTGGAAATTATTACATTACAGTCTTCAATGGTCACAGATAGGGTAATGATTATCATCTTTGCTTTATTACCCCTTAGTGTAGTTGTTGTCTATGTATGCTATATTGAAAGACACTGACCTGCGCTGCTGGCCAAAAAAAATTCATTGAAAAATCATCTGGGGTTAGCATGGCTAATGAAAACTGTTGTAGGACTAAAACTACATCTGTAATTTGTCTCGTATACATATCAACATCGCATTTACAACTTACATTATTCACTGACATCCGAGTCAGGAAACTCTGGCTCTACTTCAGTGCAAAGTAACACCGTCTCCTCCAAAGTAAACAAACACGCTTTTTTTTCAAAGCAGTCATTTTTGTCTTCCGATGTCGTCATCTGAAGCGCAAATCTCTGCGGCTGAGGTAATCGAGTCAAAAGAGGAGGCTGCAAGTTGTTACAAAGTAATACTTGGTATACTGTGGCGGGAAACATCAGAAGCTATGTAATTGATGAAAGCCTGCAACATGCAATGTATCAAACATCGCTAATATCTAGTGATATAGCAAAATTAGCTGAGTAGCGCCCAAACACAGAACCTCTTATGTCAGTCTAAACTGCGGCCGAGGGACACATAATGAAAACGTGACTATATCTTAAAATAGTTGAATACAAACATACACATACACTAATACAATGGTCAGTTCATTAAAGTTTCACAAACTAATGATGGGTGTAATTACAGTTCAGCAACGTCGTTTTCCAGTAGTAATGTAGAAAATAAAAATTACGTTGCTGTGTTCCATAACATAAACTGTGCAAACAGACGGTCAGGGTGCTGTGAACAATGGTGAGAACATTTATTAGTTGGTTGCAACAACATTACGCACTACGGACTATGGGAGAAGTCCGGAGGACGCAGCATCAAGGTTCCACCTAAGTGATTACCGCTGAACTGGTCTCCCGAGCTGTGATACAGAAGCGTATTTAAGGCTAATTTCCCTTTCGTCATTGCTGTCAGTGTGTATTGCCTTTAATTAACAACTCGTCCCTCATACCAAATGGTCTTCGCAGATCTTGTACTGCAAACAGTAGTCACATGAATATTAAGTGGTCTTCAACACTTCAAGGCTTGCCCTTCCCAGACGACATTATAGATTACCATGTGGGAATTTACTGAAGATAAAGTCATAAGATCTCAAATAACAATACTCACATACAACCAATATATAATATCATAAATTTGTACTACAGTAACAGGTGGAATGTTATGCTGGCCGGCGGTGGCCGCTACAGTAGAATACAGAACGGCCAACGCTGGCCGCTATGGTGTCTACAGGGTTAATACATCATTATCAGTCAGGTTTTAGGACAGGTAGAGGAACTATGGACCCAAGTAGTCCTGGAGGATAAGGCTCAAATCAATAAAGAGACTAATACAGCAGTATTATTTGACATAGAGAAAGCTTATGATATGATGTGGAAGGAGGGACTGCTGGTCAAATGATCTCTTCTTGGAATAAAAGGTAGAATGTGGCGATGGGTTGGAAGATCAAAGTTATCAAGATAGAAGATCAAATAAATGGGGGTTTTAGCAATGAGTATGAGGTTGATAACGGTACCCCTCAAGGAAGCATAATAAGCCCATTACTATTTACTGTCATGACAAATGACATTTTTAAGAACATAGATAACTCTATAGTTATTGCATTATTTGCGGATGATGGAGCCATGTGGAAAAAAGGAAGAAATATAAACCATATTGCAAATAAGATGCAGCAAGCAGTAGACATGGTACAGAAATGGGCTCTAGAGTGGGGCTTTAGGATATCTGTGGAGAAGACAAAAGTTATGTTTTTCTCAAGGAAAACTATAAGTCATGACTTAAAGATCACAATTTGTGGGAAAGAGTTGGAAAGGACAGACCATTTTAAGTATCTTGGTATTTGGTTTGACAAGCGACTAACATGGGTAATGCATAGGGCTGGGCGGTATATCGGTATTTAATCTATATCAATATAATTTAATCTATATCAGTATAATTCTAAGCGACGTTCTGTTTTTTCCTCTCACGAGCTCCCTCTAAAGACCACTGTATTGCATTGTATTGCACTGCATTCTATTGGAGGTGGTTCGCGCTGCTGAACATTGCAAGTGCTGTATCTACCGCTATGAGACGGTTCACATGTTTATGTTATTATTGTTTGCAACTGTTGCACAGTTTAGTTGAGAACTTGTCATTTTGAAAAAGTTCTTTATATTATTTTCATAATTTATTTTATAGACACTTTATTTTATTGTAAAGTGACCAACCTTGTTAAAAATAGCAAAGACAAAAAAAAAGAAACATTTGCCCTCTTCAGTGTACAGTTGCTGACATTTATAATATATTTTGCAGTCATTTTTTTTTAGCTGGAAAGATATCGAGATATATATTGTATATCGATATATGAGAAAAATATATTGAGATATACATTTTAGTCCATATCGCCCAGCCCTAGTAATGCATATCCAAAAAATTACAGAGAAATGTAAAAAAGTAATGCGATGTCTGCAAGGTGTAGAGTGGGGTGCTAATAGGCCTGCTTTGAAATCTATCTACATTGGTTTAATACGATCAATATTTGAATATGGATGTATAGTGTATAGGTCTGCTGCTAAAACAGTACTGAAGATACTAGACACTATTCAGTATCAATCATTAAGGATATGTAGTGGAGCCTTGAAAACCACTCCTGTGGTAGTCTTACAGGTGGAACTGGGAGAGATGCCTTTGCATCTCAGACGAGATCAACTACCTCTGGTCTACTGGGCTAATCTTAAGGGGCATCAGGAGGGTCACATAGGACTGAATTCTTTGGCAACTGTCATGAGAGAGTGAAAATTAAAAGTTTTGGATGGATCATTAAAGAAAAGGTGAGAGAAGTTGAAGTAGGGGTGGGACGATATGCTTTGCTCACGATTCGATTGTATCACGATTCTAAGGTGCCGATTCGATTTGTATCACAATCCTTGATAACTGCGATTCTACAAGTATTGCGATTCGATATAATCAATAATTGCAATTTTCTTTTCTAGAGATGATAAACCATGAATGTCGTGTCAGTCTGTGTCAGTCAGTCCAGCAGCTAGATAGATAGATAGATAGATACTTTATTGATCCCCAAGGGGAAATTCAAGGTCCCAGCAGCTTAGAAAAAATCACACACAACATATACTACAACGTACACTGGATGATAAGAAGCAGATCAACAAAACAACATGACTAGATCAACATTACTAAAAATAAGAATAGAATGCAAAAACTATGGGTAGAGATGTGCATGAGTGTACTGTGGTACAGTATGGGGGGTGTGTTAAGGTAGTGCAAATGAGCCAGTAGTGCAACAGTGCAAATGAGTCCAGTAGTGCAGCAGGTTAAAAGTATATTGACTAGCAATAAATATGTGCATATATAAAAGAGGACAACAGAAAAAATAAGCATAGCACTTCAACAGTTCCAATAAAGAATATGGACAATAAGATAAACATAAAAAATAAAAATAGCCTAATAATATAAAATTTCAATGTCAGTGCAGGGATAAGTCTAACAGAGTCATAAACAGGTTCATGCATCAGTCAAGTATGCAGGTCAAGTATCAGGTTACAGTTACTGTTAGTGGTCAAGTATGTAGTTACAGAAGGAGGGGTTGTGCGTATGGGCTAATGTAGCCAGTAGGGCCCCTAGGCAGTGTGAACAATACACAGTATTGTAGAAAAAGTCCTGTAAGTGAATAGGAGGGTTCAGGTGCAGATAGACTATGCAGAGAAGTCCAACTCTCCTTTTCCTTTAAGTGAAGCATTGTAGAGTTGAATGGCCCTGGGTACAAATGACTTCCTAAGTCTGTCTGTTGTGCATGTCAGGGAGCGTAGTCTCCAGCTGATCAAGCTCTTGTGCTGTATGATAGTGCTGTGGAGTGGATGACAGTCATTGTCCAGGATGTTGTGTAGCTTTTTCAGTGTCCTTTTGTCTGATACTGAAGTGGTGCACTCCAGTTCAGCTCCCACAACAGAGCCAGCTTTCCTTACCAGCCTGTCTAGTCGCCCAGCATCCCTCTTCTTAGTGCTTCCTCCCCAGCATGTCACAGCATAGAAGAGGACGCTGGCAACAACAGACTGGTAAAATATCCAGAGGAGCTTGCTGCAGACGTTGAAGGACCGCAGCCTCAAATGAATTGAAATGTCCACAGAGCACAAATGTGGGCTTGTTTTAATATAATTAACTTAATGTAATGAATTCTTCAATAGATTGCCGTAGCCACTATATGAGTTTTTGCAAACCGCGCACTACCCCTGTGCGGTATATCCGTGAGCGCGCAATATACATTTTTGTTTACACAGCTGATGCCACCTCTTACATTTTTTTATTATGAGTAGATATAACACGGTTAAAACATATACTGTATTGGTGGTGGCTATTTGATTTAAATTACAAATTAAAGCTGGAAGCATGAGGATTAGATGTGTAATTGCTGAGGATTAGCCGTGTAATGGATATTTTTATAGCCTTGTCCACATTCTATGGCTGCTAGTAGGCAACGATACCGACGTCAGTGAGTTTGCTATGGCCGAAACGGTGTCAATAAATCAGGGATTGAGACTGAGTGTGCGGCATTTAAATCTCATTCTATGAGTAGATATAACACGGTTAAAACATATACTGTATTGGCGGTGGCTACTTGATTTAAATTACAAATTAAAGCTGGAAGCATGTGACTTAAAATTGCTGAGGATTAGACGTGTAATGGCTATTTTTATAGCCTTGTCGACATTCAGTGGCAGCTAGAAGGCAACGATACCGACTTCAGTGAGTTTGCTAAGATAGATCACTTCAGAATAGGTAAGCGCAGGTTTGTTTTATTGTTACAACTGAAATATCAGGTTTTGTTTAAATGACTGCTGTGAGTGCACATTAGGCCATGTAGGGTAGGTCTAACATTAAATTAAATGCCTTTGTGCAACATGGATTATATGAGAACATTGTTTGCCAGCTCCAATGTAAAGCCTTGATAAGGTCAACCAGCCGAAATGGTGTCAATAAATCTGGGATTGAGGCCGAGTGTGTGGCATTTAAATCTCTTTTTATAATACACAGCCGATGCCACCTCTTAAATTTTTTTACAAGAACACGATCTATGAGTAGGCCTAGATATAACACGGTTAAATCATATTGTTATTGGCATATATTGCCATATATATTATTGGCGGTGGCTACTTGATTTCAATTACAAATTAAAGCTTGAAGCATGCGACTTAAAATTGCTGAGGATTAGACGTGTAATGGCAGGGTGTCCGCGGGGTTTTAAAAAGTATTAAAAGGTGATTAATTAAAATGACCAAATTTAAGGCCATTAAAAGTGTTAAATTTGGTGTGAGAGGGATTATTATTAAAAAACTTGGGTATTATTTTCAGACTATGAGGTTTCCTATTTTGAGTGAAAGTCTATCTGCTAAAATATCCGTTAGTTCGTAAACGTAATATATATCGTCATCTCAATCCTGAAGGGTCAGGTATGTTTGATGCTAATGTCATATTTAGTGGCATCAAACAGTATTTCATGTTGCGCGCTCAGCTCAACCAATCATTCATATCGCATGACCCGCTCTGACTCAATTGGGTGGCCAACTGTCTAGATCTCGTTTTTCAGACTTCCAGGCATATTGAAATTTCCTGACAACCATCAGTATTGTCATGAGCAAATGCAAGTTTTGTCATGAGCAAATGCAAGTTCAAATGCAAGCAAATGCAGCTGGGTGGAAGACCCTGCGTTTAAGGACTGGCTCTGGCCAGTAGTAGGAAATAACCGTCAGGCTTATTGTTCGGTTTGTAAAAGAAATATCAATATCAACTGGATGGGAGCCAATGCACTTTGGTTGCATATGCAATCGACTAAACACAAAAATGGGATGCGCGGTCAGCGAGAGCAAATGCTATTCTCAACTTTTTGTTCTGCATCACCACGGCCATCGCAGGCTAACGTTAGTGTCACGGTACAAGCCAACGTTACAGCTCCAGCAACTAAAGCTGGATTTCTACTTCTGCGTCGCCGATACGCAGACACCTTTCGTGCACATGAAAGAAATCCTGACTACGCGTCAAAGTGTCGCCGACACGGTACGTAGACCGATGCAGACGTCATGGATTGCATAGATTTGTATTTGTCATAGATGACGCCAATGCGTTGTTTATTTCTGAAAATGAAATGTTCCCTGACTCAGACATCTCATGTGGTAAAAGACAAAACAGGTTACATAATTAGATTTGGATTGGCATCGTTTTTTAAAAAACAGCTTTTTACAAAGTGAATTAAATGTGTTCAACATTAGTGTGTCTGTAAATATTTTTTTTTGTTACATATGTCCATATCTGCATAAAATGTAGAAAGGTCACTGATTAACACTTAGTGTCGAGATGGTTTTAAAAAAAATCCTAAAGTAGTAAAAAAGGTATGAAATTGAACTTGATGATTGTTGTATACCCTGAATGGATATTTTTATAGCCTTGTCGACATTTAGAGGCTGCTAGAAGGCAACGATGCCGACGTCAGTGAGTTTAGATCACTTCAGATTAGGTAAGCGCAGGTTTATTTTATTGTTTAAACTGAAATATCAGGTTTTCTTTAAATGACCGTGTGTGAGTGCACATGTTTAGGCTTTTTTTTAAATCAAGACTTTGGGAGTCTTTTTGCCAGCTCTTCTGCACAGAATACGGCACAATGTTTACAAACGTTTAGTCTATGTTACAAGGTGTGTGTCCCACGGTATCCTATCCTGCAGTTCCTTTGTGGACCCTTGAGGTGCCTGTAGTTGACTTTGGCCACCTGGAGGCAGAGGAGGAAATTGAAGAGTTTAATAAATCTTATGTTGAATGGTATATACAGGATACATATGGGGATAGATCTATTCTATTTACAGATGCATCAAAAAGAGAAGACAAGCAAATGGGGGTAGCATTTTTCATCCCAAAACTAAAAATGGCTGTAATGAGAAGGCTAAATAACAACAGAGCTGATTGCTGGCTCTCTCATTAAGTCAAGTCAAGTCAGTTTTATTTGTCAATTTCTTCACATGTACTTGACATACAACATATTCTTGAATTTCCCCTTGGGGATCAATAAAGTATCTATCTATCTATCTATCTATCTACAAAGGAATCAAAATTACGTTTTACACTTGACGTTGACAACAATAAAGTGCAGATGCACAACAAAAACAATTCTAAACAATAAGGTAATGTTAAAAAAAGTGCAAGTAGGTTTAAGGCATTATACTTAGGTACATACAGGAAATATAAGACAAGACATAACATGTGTTCCAGTAAGTGTTCCAGCAGTATTGTTTTGTTGTTCATAGTGCAACACAAGATTGTTGATCATAGAGTGAGACTAATAGGCTTAGGGTAAGCAACATAGTTATAACCTCAGACTCAACTTAAGCATTATGTAGTGTTAAGAACCTACAGTCTCAGTCAGGGCAGGTCATTGTATTAGACATAGCTCAATTAGTAAACAGTCTGCAGAGGTCAGGAATCCGTGTTACACTTTTGTGGGTTCCAGCTGGAGTTACAGGGAATGAGTTGGCAGACCAGTATGCTAAGATATCTAGAATGAGGTTAGGCCATACAGGTTTGAACAGTACCTTGTTTTTATTGAAACACTCCTTTTCAGAAGGTAGCGGTAATGCGCACTATTCGTTGCTTGCCAACCGCCAATAAACAAGAACAAGAAAAGAAGAAGAGTGGGGCCACCGGAAGACCGATCGCTTATCGTCATGTGGTCCATGTAGCCCTCAAAAATGTCCAGTTAGTGCTTGGAGGGAAATTCAAATCAATAGGAAATCTACGACAATCGGTAAATATGATCAACGAATGCTTTGCTTTGCCACATTTGTACAGTTGTGTTAATTAATTCGATCCGTGTTAAGTTACTAGACATGTAGAGTCATCAACAGCAATGTAGATAGTAATATTGTCCGTTTTTTTTTTTTAACTTTATCTTACAGACTTGACAGAGCCATACCAACCATTGACTGTATATAAAGTCAATAATACCAACAGGTGATTAAACTGTGTTTTGTTGAGTGACTTGGCTCACAACGTAACAACTGTACTTGTTACTTGAACTGAAAATGTTCAATAAGTAATATTTAGATTCAAATCTGTGGCAAATTAAGGTTCTGTTAACTGTTCTTATTGATCTACTTCGGTAAACAGCATTTTTCTTGTCAACCAATTGATGTATTAAATATGTACTGTATAACCAATTTTATGATAAATAAAATGCATATATGACATTTTAACATGACAACGTTGTAGTTAACCTACCTTTACCATCCGTCATCATTATCCATGTGTGTTGGCCGAACCTTATAAGTTTATATTCATTAAATCTACAGTGTATTAGTCTAGATGGTGACAATCCGTCAACATATGTAACTACTTGTGACAATTTGATTTCGATGTACAACTGGCATGGAAATGACTGTTTAAACATCTTATCTTGAAAAAGTGTACCTCCATCAATGCGCTCCATTGAATTACATTGAGTCTCGCTTAGCTTGCCTACTTCCTGGAACTTTTGAAGGGCTCCATACCCCGCCATTGCTTTCAAACACCGCTACCATTGCGGTGAATGGAGTTGTTGCCACTCTCTCACTAAAGGCACTCTAGCTGCTACTAAGTACTGGTGCACGTTCACACCGATTAATGTTCTGTTATAAAAAAAAAGAAAAGGTATCAGCATGCTTGCTGTTGGCAATCCATCTTCTTCACCCATATTCTTCCCTCACTCCTACACTTTTGAAAACAGTATGATCTAGGTAAAACTGATCTCAATTTGAAAATTATTTATTTTGCTCTCTGTGATCAGGGACCAGATCATAAGTAATCCTGGATTACAAATAGTAAAAATTATACAAATTGTATGGTATTTTGGCAACCTGTTTGCACACGCTTTCCTGTACCATACCTCATAACTATGTTTGAGGCCGCTTTCATATAGATTAAATTACTTCACAAAAATACCATTATTCCATGGATGCAGCATATGTTGTGTTTTGTCTTAAGTTGGAAACCACAGTGAATGAAGATGGAGTTGATGGACTGCAGGTGGACAGTAAAACTGTTGGCCTCATTTACACAGCCAAATTTAGGAAGAGGTAAGCACAGGACAAGATTGTTTTCAAGTGAAAGTATATCTACCATATTTTTATACATTCACAAGACTATGGAAGTCCACCACTGTCTAGATATGGACCAAAAATATTTCAAATGCCATGTTTGACATGTTCATGTTTCATTCAAATCAGTCAGTCATGTGCACTTCTTTCATTAGTGTTGACCGAAGTCTGTTTTCCTGTATAAATAGACAGGAATCCACTGCATACATTCTAAAACTCCCCTTCTCACCAAAACACACACACACACACACACACACACACACAGAGCCCTGTGGTAAAACACTGTCTGTTTACATATTGAAATACTTCCCACTTAATTTGACGTTCTTAGGCAATGAAACCTATGTCATCATAGCAATGTACATCCAGACAGTGAGGTTTTGTTTTTTTGTGCAGCCGGGCAGACAGACAAAAAGCCAGCCCTGAAAAGACATCCCCTGTCACTGCATTGTCTCACGCAGAGAAGGTAAAACATTCTCTTAGGGGCAGTTCAGGGGCGGAAAACGCTTTTCACCTCTAAAAAAGCCTACTGTGTCACAACCATTCAAACCTTTTTCAAAGACGCACCGTTCCATAGGGAAACAATTGAAATAACCTGGAGGTAAAAAAAAGCTTCTCCGTCTGAACGGCCCCTTAGACGCATCTCTTGTAGCTACATCCATTTCAACACCATACACATAGCAATGACTGGGTCCACGGTGTTTTTGTCAACAAGCATCTGTTTTTGTCTTAATATTGCCAACTTTCAACAAAGATTTTTGTGGGAGCATCTGAATGTTGCACAACATTGAAGGTGTCTATCTACACTGTCTTCAAATCTAGTGGATGTGTGTTATTGTGTCAAGTATTTTTTCAGAAGTAATGTATATAAAAACGCATTGACCTGCATTTGTGTCATATCCAGTTGATGCATTGCAATTTTAATCAACATAGTAGGACTTTGTAATTCACACTTACATTGCATACAGTTAGTATTGAGTGTAATTTGTGTGAATACAAGTGCGTGTTTGTGTTTCTCACAGGATGCAGCGCTTAAGACGGCTGTGGATCAGGCCCTTACTAAAGCAATGGATAATCACAGTCAGTTGCAGAGGATTTACGAGGTAACGAGGTTACGAGGTTAAATACCATGTTGCCCCCCCCCCCCCTTTCCCAGGTCATTTTTTGAAAGGCAAGGTTTTGTTAATGCTAGTTATAATTTATTGGGAGAGAAAACAATTCTAACATTTACATTTTTACATTTAAATATAACAAAATTAGACTAAACTGCAGGCAGCCTTGAGTTGTCTAAAAGGAAACCTGTGCATAACTTTCCACAGCCTATGAAATATTTTTTCTGAAAATGCAATAAAGAACAATATGCATTAACTATACATATCTGCATTAGTCTAGTTTACAAGATTAAAGCACTGAAACAATGAAAACAGTAGTGCAAATTATAGTCTGGGCTACTCCTCACAGGCCTCCTCTACCTCACTTTGCTCACTCTCACTGTTTACACTTTCATGTTCCACCAGACCCTCCCACAGAATGTCATCCTCGCTCCCATCTAGCATTTGATATGCAGCATTTCTTAAACCCATGAATAATGCTTTCTGCTGGCACGTTATCCCATGCTTGGAGGATCCATTCACACACTGCTGGCTCCTGAATTTTGCCAGTCGGTGTTAGTGCGTGATTACCTGAGAGGAGCCACTCTGTAAATTTTGCTCAGATTATCCTTGAATGGCTTGTTGACGACAACATTCAATACCTGCAGCTGGCTCATCATTCCCGCCGGAATAATCACTAAATCACTGTTCATTTTCCAAACTTGAGTTTTAACTGGCTCCATCAGGTGTCCACGGAATGCATCCAGAACGAGCATGTTCCTCTTTTTCAAAAGCGCACCAGGCTGCCTGCCCCACACAACCTTGAGCCAGTCTAACACCAGTTCAGTGTCCATCCAGCCACGTTCCTGTGCACGCACGATAATGCCAGCTGGTATGAGACAGTCTTGTACTTCAGAATCACGGATGGAGGGAGTTAAGTTCTGTCTGCAAGACATGCCAACATAACCGTAATCTTGCTTTTCTCATTCCGGTCTCACAGTTTCATCATCGATCTCACAGTGACTGATTTGTCACCTCTTCTAGCAACAGTAACAGATGCTGGCATATCGAAAAACAATTGATTGGCATTGCCTATCTGGCCAAGGGGCTAGGAGTGCATTTTCCTTAATTTGATAATATACTGCTGAAAAGACAACAGCTTCTCTTCGAAGTCTGTTGGCAGGTGCTGGGCAAGGCTTGTTTTACGACGAAGTGACAGTCCATTGCGTCACATCATTCTTTTACACCAACCGAGACTAGCTTTAAATTCACTTGTGGGTATATTCAGTTCTGTGGCTATCTCCAAAACCTTTAACTGCATTATTGTTCTAGTTATTGCCATTCCATCTTCACATTTTTCAGTGATATACTCACAGACTCTCCTGTCAATTTCTTTGATGCGGCTGCATTGAGGCCCGTGGAAAGATTTTCTCTTGACAATTAGCGTTCTTAAGACGTTCTTTCTGGGCTTGCCACAGACGAACACTGCACCCATATTTTCTGGCTGCTTGACAATTATTTGAGTATTCGGCCGCATTTACTATCATCATTTTAAAATTGGCGTCATAACTTTGTCTAAGATGTTGGTTTATTTGACAAGAACCACATTGTTCAAGATGATCTCTTGAGGTCTTCATTTTTGTTATTGTTGGTCGAATCATTTTGGCGCAAGCTTCCACTATTTCATCAAGGCTGTGAATATAAGACGCCCCCCCCCCCCTTTTTAATAAGATATTTTTAGAACAAAAAGCTTGTCTTGTATTCGGGCCAATACTGTAATGACACACCAGTCAAAACTGCATTTTTTCAGCCAAGGAACTACCCCTACAGTCACAGATTTTTTTGTAAATAATATCAACATCACCAATAGAAGTAGTAATACATGATTCCCTATAAACATCGAAAATAATACATTTCAGTAGTTAAAAAATATAATTGTATAATAATTGATTTAAAAAAAAAATGAAACTTGTACAGCATATTATGGCACTGTTCACGTACCTCTGATCTTCCATAAGGCTGCCATTTTCAGTTTCGTTCTACAATGGGTTATATTTCTCACATGTAAAATGCTGTAAATTCTTGACAAAGCCGTAGTGTGAGCTGAGAGTGCCTTAATTTAAACTGTAATGAGCAAAATATCTGTTAAATTAGCCTAAAAGCATAAAATCTTTCCTACTTTTTTTAGTGAAGGAGAGCCTTCAACTTTTTTACTTTTTGATGGTCAATACACGTTCTTCCTAAGACTTATGGCACATAAGAGTTCATTGAGCTCTTCCTATTGCAAATGGTCCTTTATTATCAACATGTATATTTATTCTTGAAGCACCTGGACCAGTCTGTCCTAAAACTTCATTACTTGGTCTGAAGATGTAGATGCCTGCTTGTGTTTTTGTAGCGCCTGGTGGAGGGACTGCAGGCTCAGGTAAGAGCTGAGAAAAGGAGACTGCAGACTGAAGTCTCCAAGATGACAGAAAAAGCAGTAAGCCTACTGCATAAGAGGTAGGAATTCCCCAAGAATTACCTAACTATTTTTGTATATCTGTAATTACCATATTTTCCACACTATAAGGCTCACCGGATTGTAAGGCGCACCATCAATGAATGGCCTATTTTAAAACTTTTTTCATATATAAGGCGCACCGCATTATAAGGCACATAGAATATGAGCTACAGTAGTGGCTGCGTAATATATCCACTAGATGGAGCTGCACTAAAGGGAATGTCAGAGCCATATAGAGAGAGTTCGGCCAACAATGGGCACCATGCCAAAACCCACAACCCAAGAATTCTAGAATGCAAGTCTATGGGGCGAAGTGGCAGTGTTTGAATGAAAAGTTTTTCGTAAAAGTTATTCTCGTAAATTTCATCACCAGCAGCCAGTAACAGGAAAAACAGTATAACAAAATATATCTGTGTGTGTTTCGTCCTCATAGAACGGAAAAAAAAAGTACTAAAGTGGCCATAATGTTTATGTGGTAGAATAATTAGTTAGTTGATGTCCACGCCAGGAGATAGAGTGCTGAAGTTGGATCTTTATTGACAGTCACTTGCAGAAATACACAGTCACAAGGAAAGTTGTACTATGTCTGTCTCTGATATTCCAAAGCTCAGGGTTCCCTCAAAAATCTCCCCTTTCTCCCTGTGCATCAATGTTTTGAATGACATATTAATTTACATATGTCCAATTGCGTTTTGAGAACTTATCTGGGCTCAAGACCTCTGTCCTATTAGTTTTTGGTCACTTATCTCCAATTCCATGGATATTCATATCTCCTCATAATTATGAATATTTTCCCTTTCAACCGTGTTGACCCAATTTACCCACCTGGAGGAGCTCGTGCTCCACCTTATAGTTTTCCCATCTCATGACCTTGTATTATGGCTTTTGCTCTGAACGTCTGCTTTGGATTAGCTCCAAGTCTTATATCTTTTAGATAGAGCTCAGGCTTGTTCAATTGTAAATCACCTCTTGTTTTGTTAGACTGGGTTAGACTACATTATTCACAAATCACTTCAAGACCCGAAGAATACTAAGACACACTCTACATTAATTATACCTTAGATCAGGTGTGTTCACAGATTAGAAACTTGTGTTGTTCAGTTGATATTAATACATATATATGGATATTCCAACACTCGTTCCATGTCTAACTCTGTGGCTCCTGTGTGTTAGTGACCCTGTATGTTGTGCATCTGTGTATGTGTGCTTCAGGACTTGTGCCCTGTCTATGTGTGACCAGGGCTCATTATCTCCTTGGTACCGGACTCTGGCCAGTTCAACTCATCCTCCCTGACCACTTCTACAGAGTCCTTTTGTTTCTTTTCTGCTGAGCTTATGCCTTCATGAAGACCCTTCATAATAAATCTTTGTTCTGTAGCAGGTCCCAGCGCCACCTGGGCCTTCACTCCCTTCCTCAGAATCTGATATCAGTCTTTTTAAATGATTTAGTTCTCAGCCTAATGAGAATATAGTTTCAGCTTGGTGTGGTGTCCTTCATGGTTCAGTCAATAACCGGATTTAATCCCAAATAAGGACCTTCCTGTAGGCCTGCATGGAGCCTCTATGTGTGTGCCTGTATGTGTAAAATCAGTTTGAGCCCCTCTAGACATGGACGTAAAATCACCACATTTACCATCTCAGTAATTTTAGATTCATCACGGCGAGGCTAGCCGCTTTTATGTCCGGAGAGTAGGATACGTTTTCATTTGCTCTCATGCTTCGGTCAAACATAAAGAATAACATAAGAAATGTCATTATGCCAACTACACACATTTCTGTGTACATGTACAAGAAAATCATTCGCTTCTCACATCCTGATGAAAATAGCCTGTGATCACTTTCACTCAGGCATGTAACTGGAGCGCAGCTCATTTGTCTATTAGCAAGCTAACTAAACTACCTCAAGCTAACCACACCACATTTCATATTTTATATAGCGATCAGTATTAACACATGTAACACGCTTTTTTCTGTATATTTTGTCTCTAAAGGATATTGCAATTACAGACCATTTGTCGTCTTAAACTATTATGCTCCAGTAGGCTAATGTAAAGTGTTATCATAGCCTACTGTACACAAACAAAAAGCTGTTAGCCTAGTCTTTATACTAATAGAAAAGAATGCAAAGAGAGACGTAATTTAGCCTACCTCACACAAATATTTTTTCTAGTTCTTCTTTCCTTCCTTCCTTCTAACCATGGCCTTCAATCCAGGTCCTTTATAGTTTTGTGCTCCAGTCATATCCAACACGTTTAAATATATATGAAAGGGGAAAAAAATGAAAAACCTGATCGGTCAACATAAGCGACAAAGTTTCGGTAGCTAGCTAGTCATTTAAAGCCACTATGTGTAGGATTTATCTTCTATTTATCTTCGTCTTTTATTAAAAATACATTTTTTATTTTAAAAATATATTGTAAAACGACGGTAATTACCTCCATGAATAAATTGTAGTGTTCCCATAAACTTGGTAATTTCCATTTATATATAGATATGGCTGGGTACCAAATGAGAATATCCATTTTGCGCCGCCATTTTCAAAATGAGGACCATTGGAAATGAGGACCGTGGGAAGGGAAGGGCTAATACATTTTATTCAAACGTGTGCAGTATACCACTTCGCCGATAGATGGGAGAAATTCTCATACGAAAAAAATAAAACTTACACATAGTGGGTTTAAGGCATTTAAGCGTAGCGAAAATAAAGTAAAGAAAGGAATTTGATAACGTTATCTGCGTGACTTCTTGCTTTTACCCTCGTATTTCTGTCTTGATTTTATGTCCTCAATTACCGGAATTCATGACACATATGTCAAAACAACAAAGTGCTTTCACCTGGCAAATTAAAACCTCTAACGTTTAAATTACCATGATTAACTTATTCCATGTTATGAAATATCTAATAAGTAGCCTGGTTTAGAGTTTGGGGATGTTTGAAGGTATTTGACCTAAATAATGTCATATGGCAGAGATGGACACCGTGATTTCTGAGGGATGTGTTCCTGCAATGATGTACATACTAGAGAAAGGTAAATGTTAAAACGTCTTTTTGCCGTTTTTTGGGGGTGATATATTTTATATATAACTGTTTTCATTGTTACTGGCTGTTAGTGACTGCATTCACGAAATTAAACGTGGCAAAAATAAACATATATTCAAACACCGCAGGTTCGCCCCATAGACTTCAGTTGAAGAACTACCTTCTATGTAATAGGCTAGCTGAATTGTGTAACAATAAAACGTGAAAGAAATAACGTTAACGGAATTAACGGAACTTCTACAATGAACGAAGAGCTACAGGAAAAAAACTCAAGGGTAAGTTTGTTTGATCAATAATATCAACAAAATTATAAAGGGAACAGGAAAGTGCAGTAGCAGTAACAAGTAACTGATAGATATTAAAAACCATGTCAACGGTATTTTACGTCAGACTTTACACCTACTCAGTATGAGGTGTAAAATTTAAGTTATAACTTAAGCCTATGTTGGACGTATGTGGTGTGTTGCAACAGTGTAACAACTAGTAGAGCCAATTTACGTCGGAACTTAGCTAAGATGGAATTTACCCTCAGCTGGTGCAAGGTTGTCTTGTTGCTTCCTCCACTTCCGCACCATTGATTTGTTAATATTGAATTCTCTAGCTGCTGCCCTATTCCCATGTTCTTCTGCGTGACTGATAGCCTTGAGTCTGAACTCTGCGTCGTAAGCGTGTCTCTTGAGAGGTGCCAATTTGGGGTCTTAACACACACGGAAATTAGAATGCACGCTTCGCGCAGTCATTATCCCAGCATGCGCCGTGCACTCAACATTGATCCATATATAAGGCGCACCGGATTATAAGGCTCACTGTCGACTTTTGAGAAAATTGAAGGCTTTTAGGTGCGCCTTATATTGGGGAAAATACGGTATTTGGAAAATTAACAAGTTGTCAATGGCATTTGTGCCTGTGTTGTCCTAAAGACTGAATGTGTCCTAGCTTGTTTCCCTTAAAAAAAAATCAGGAGTCAGTCAGCCAATATATTTGTTCTTTGAGGCTTTCAGGTGCTGTCAGTAAGTATCAGAATGACCACATTTTACTAAATTGGCGAACTGGCAAAAAGCGCACCAATAGCACTTTGCATCGTGAAATACAGGGCTATGGGTAGAATGACTGTATGATCCCTGAAAATTGACATGTTATTGAATGTTTGGATGTTATTGTGTGTGTGGGGGTGTGTGTGTAGGAAGGTGACGTTGACGTCAGGATTAGGAGATCTGGGTCACTGGTTCTCTGAGAGTCGGTGTATGCTAGAGAAGGTCGAACAAAAGAAGAAGCTCCTTGAGAACGCAATTGCCAAAGCCAGAGACATAACCTGTCCCATGCCTCAGGGGTATTGTGACGCAGAGCAGGTAAATTTTTTGTGTGTTTTTGTGTCTGTGCAGATGTTTGGCAAGGGGTATGTATATTTTAGTGTCTTGTACATATTTATTATATAATGTAAATGAGTTTTGAAAAAAGAGCCAGATGAACACAGAGTTTGCCCACCAAATTCTGTATGCACCTTGTATGTAAAATATGCAACATTGAGTGTGTTGTATTGTTTATTATGTAATGTTATCCTGTCTGATAAACTGCCCATGTAGTTTTAAATTAGCTATGGCGTTTGCAAAACTTTGCACACTGTAATTTAGGTGCTGGAGGCTCTACGTGTTCCTGTGGACTTGCAGGTGTTTGATCTGAGCTGCCTTACTCAGGGTACAGGACTAAGGTAACACTCAACAATGCATATCCTGTATGCATACACATACACCTGTCAGTGGCTTATAAGAGAGCAGATTTGACACTCAATGACTCAAACAATACGCATACCAGCCAATCAAAAGTGGGGAAAGGGTGGGCCTTTAAAAACATACAGGTTAAGGCGCAGAGAAAAATGAGCAGAGGTAGAAGAAAGATTTATGTCGGTGGCAGAGAAACCCATGCAGCCCAAGTTATCCAAGGTGTAGGAGTATTTCACACAAAATATTTTTTCTTTCTTAACACTAGACACTAAATAAACAGAAAACTCGTGTTAACTGCTAAATATGCAAAAGCAACATGGCATGGCTCGGGAGCTCATGGCAATAATCTAGCTATGCTTAGTGAATTGCTTGAAACCTGCTCTCGTCGGAGCTAGGCGAACGCATCCTTTCCAGAAGCGCAGGGTCTTCACTTCCACCAAGTTTCAGTGACAGTCTGACATACTTTAAATGACTTTTGTATCATATCCATGATTTAGCCTAATATTACCTTTTCGTCTGGTTGTTCTTCCGGTTGTTCTTCCGGTAGTTTAATTTAGATTAACTACATAGGCTCAATTTAACTTATTTAGCTTATGTAGGACAAATTTGCACTCCACTGCCACCAACAGTGTCTGCATAGGCTACTGCAAAGCGCCTGTTAAGGTCACATTAATAAGTCACTTTTGATTTAGATTTCAATATTAGGTAGGGTAGTTTATTTTTCCTCTGGGATAAACATAGTGTTTTTTCCATACATTTTCCAAATATCTTTTTTTTTTTGGCCCGACCAGTATATCAGATCCAGCTTTTTAATGCATGTATCAGCCACGCATTTGTTATTTAATAGGTCCAGGCCATAATTTAAGGATTTTTTTCATTTTATTATTATTAACAGCTCAAGCTCCTAGAAGTGCACATATTTGTGCACTTTCTAAAGACTTTAGTTATGTTTTTGAATAAAGGGTTGGAAATTAATGTTTTTATTTTTTATTCATCGATTAATCAAAGAAATAATTAACAAATTAATCAATTATGGAAATTATCATTAGTTGCAGTCCTAATAATATGATTAAATAATAATAATTTATATTATTATATATTACTTATTTAATATATATTATTTAATATTATAACAATTAAAAGTAAAATTGCAAGTTCCTCAGCTTTGATGCTGGAACTAAACAACGTCCTGCACTCATATGCAGTAGAATGGAGGCAGGTCACCAGTATGCTATAAGACAATTGCAATTTGAGAAGAAAATGTGCTGTTTCTTGAATAATACTGCAAATATGAAAATATGTAGATCAGGGTTATTCATAGGCCGTTTATATATTTGGGCCCGGGGCCAACAAGTTAAAGGTCTCCTTCCCAAAATAAACCGTTTAATACTTGATTTTTTACATTCCACCATCTTGAATTTCTCCCTTGGGGATCAATAAAGTATCTATCTATCTATCATTACCATAGGTCAACCCAAGTTGCACTTGCATGCTCAACTTCAAAATGCTCTCCTACCCCTGTAGTCTGTATTCGCCTGTGATAGAAAACAGCTGGGAAAAACGAGCAAATCGGAAAAGCCGTGCAAGCCTACGTCACATTGAATATTAGCTATGCAGTTAGCCCGCCCTCAAGAAAACATTATTAGGCTGCCTGCAGACAGACCCACTAGAGGAAGCGTAAGAGTGCTGTTAGCCAATCAGAGGCGATACGTTTGCATATCATTAATATTCATAAGAATCCTCTCGCACTATCTCGCACTAACTAAAATAGCTTGAAACAAGACAACCACAGCATATTTTTGTCGAAACCAACTCTCATGACATTATTTTTGACAAGAGACCACCACAAAATTAATGAAAATACGATGGAATGAGACCTTTAAGTGTGTCGCATACATAGTATTTTGTTAGTATCTTTAAAAAAAAAACTCGGGAAGGCTCGGGAATGCCTACCCGCTATCACCCCTGTGGTTGTTATAGTTACTACAGTATTTTAAAGAAGCATTGTGCCTTTAGACCAAAGTTTAGACCAAGGATTCATGACGAGACTGTTTTAGAGTGGAGGTGAAGCGGAATTCAACGTGTCAAATTGTTTCAGGGTTTTAGAACTTTTTTATTCCACAGCTTTTATGTCACAGTGTCAATCAACCAGTCCAGCAGAGATGCCAGGGCAGAGTTTTGGTCAGTGGAGAAAAGAAAGAAATGCTTTTACCTCTCCTCAATGAAACAGCAGTGTCTGGTTAACTTCAATCATAATCGATAAGCTTCATTTGGACAGTATGCTAAATGGTAGAACTTTGTATGTTGACTTGCCAACTTGCTAGTTAATGTAGACATTGTTATGGAAACCACAATCCCATTGCAAGTTATTGCATTGGTATTAATGTTCCAGATTTTAGAAAGAAACATTTCAACAAATTCCTGGTTTCTGAAATGTTGCAGCTTGTCTTGTTGTGAACTGGCCTTTGTATTGGTATTCCATCGATGTGGTGGAAAAATCAACATCATACCACTATTTCCCCACTTGTATTTTCCTGTGTTGTAGCTGCAGCATTGATACAGAGAAAATCGACCAATCCCTCAGCCTCAGCCAGGGCGATATAAACCGGTAAGTCCTATGTTTCTGTGTGTATCAGGGATTTAGTTCTTTAAGTTATCTCGTAGTTGTCTAAATAGCTGTTTTCAAACTTCACAATTTTCTTCTTTGTTTCTTTTCTATTTTCCACTTTCACGTTATCTTGGTTTGTGTGTGTACCTGTGTCGTCCACCCATGTTTTTAGGGTGTGCTTATAAAAAAACTTGTTGTTTTACTTGGTGCCCATGCTCTTAAATGGTTCACATGATTATGTTGACTTAGGGCCATGTTCGCCATGTGCTGTAGTTATCCACTTGATTGCTGCTTTCCATAGTCCTCAGTTCATTAAAAGAGCAAACCATATAAGAACAGTGTAATTCTCCACTTCACACTCAGATTTTGATATAAACATTCTCAACCTCCCCCGAAGTGCTTCACGAGTACCGTAAATACAGTGTAGTGTGCTTCTAGCCTCTGTATTCAATGTCCTCTTGGATCTTTTTCCTAGATTTGTAAGGTCTTAAATTCTACAATTTTAAAACACTGAGCATATTTTTCACCAGCGCTTGTCCCAACCTATACAAACAGTACTATTTAGGTGCCAGTATTTTCTCTCCTGCCTATGCATGTCTGAGACAAAAGGAGAGATGAGCAGCTGCAAGATGGGTAAATGCAGGTCGAATGAGCTGTGTGAGTTTAATAAAATAATGATCAAAAATGGTTACCTAAAAATGACTTGGCATGAAGCACAGTGCAGACATTGTACACATTAAGTGTATGTCAAGTTTCTGGGAAAACAATGCCTGGATATCTATCAAGTCTAGCCTGGGCCCGCCCATACTTCCTGTGACGCTACATTCAAGTTCGCGAGCAAGTCAGTCTGGCCAGGCTGCTGTTTTAGAGGATTTATTTTTCCCAAATCTGTGGGCACCAATGAGAAACGAGCTTACGCATACGTCATCAGAATGAGTGGTCTGATTGGTTGTAGATTCGTCAAGTAGTATACAGAGGCATCTGATGGACTCAGGTTAAGCCCGCCTCCCAGAAGACGTTTAGTAATGTAGGATGACCAGACTAAGCTCCCATGAGCTTTGTCGCGCAAGCCAGGCTATATCAAGTCAGCAAGCAGACAGGTTAAACTGCCAATTACCATAGTTTGTCACAAATTTTTCAGTACAGAAACTCAAACCGTGATTATGGGATCCTTTTCAGTGAATTGAGAGAATTCCACAGATCTCAGTTTAAAGGCTTGTAAGACTAGTGTTATTAAGACACCACAAATTGAATTGCTGCATTCTGCATTCCTCTTTCTTGTTTCACTCATGTGGCAAACAAAACAACATAAACGGTTGTATTTATTGTGTGTAGCATACCCAGTGTACCAAAGGAAAAAATGGCTCCAAAATCAAGGCGGTCATCCGGAAGCTCTGTGGAATCTCGTGGAAGCCTGTCCCGCTCAAAGACCTCCTCACCTCCCTTTGCTGCAGAGTGGGTGCAGGAATACAAGGGCAGTCAGAATGCCCAGTCCATGACCAACAGCCCCAACGTTATCATTGAAGAGATCTTTGAGGACGCACCTGCAGGTATTGGAAGAAAGGCGTTTTATGAGTAGTGTTTGACAGTATGGGCCCGATAATGCACACGGCGCACTGTGCTTTTGTGACTTGCGCAACCTATCATTGCTATTTTGTGCGAGCGTATCGTTCTTTTTTCTGGAGGAAATGTATGTTGTCAAGATAGCAGATGGCTTTGCACTTGTGTCAGTGAAAAGAAGGGGTGTGGTACGGCGCATAGCACGAATTTGCTATTTTACAAGAAGTAAAAGTGAATTCGCCACTGACCTCAAAAAACCTGGTCAGGAATCATTTGCGCATTCAAAGGCTATTTTATGGGCGCTTAAGCGCTTTAGAATAAGGATTAGTGCAGGCACACGCTGCTTCTTTCATCAGCAGGAGCAAGCATCAGCGCATATGGAGTCCTCAAAATATAAATAGAAATATAAAAATAAATATAAATATAAATAGACCATCATGTGTGCCTATAAGCGGCAGTAATTATTCATAAATGGCAGTGCTTTCCAGCACAACACAATTCTGCAACATAGTCTATTTTTCATTGAATATGAATGTAATATTAAGGCTATAGGCTATTATAGGTTAGGCCCTAGTATAACTAGGGAACTTAAGCAATATGAGAAATGTGCCTGACATCACATAACACCGTGTTGTGCCGCACATTGCCGCCACAGTAGCCTACTATAAGTTGCTACTGAAAAGTTTTTTTCACAGGTTGGCAGGTATTAATTTGGGAGCACCAGTGCTTTCAAGTAAAAAAGTTATTTTCGTGCCCTGCATAACACCATGGTTATTTTATTAAAATATATAATATTTGAAAACCTTAGTTGATTGCAGTAAGCACTGAGAATTAATAACAAGTAACTGATGGGCTATTTGACCAGTGGCGGAAACATAAGGATGTAAATACACTTTTAAGGCGAAATTGTCAAGAAACAAGAAAGTACATATTAGGCTTCACCACCAGGACATCGTTTAAGTTAATATTTTGGAAATATATACTAGGGGTGGGCGATATAGCCTAAAATTTATATTGCGATATATTTTGAACCATAGACGGTAGATGATATATATCACGGTATACTTTGGTATGTAACTACCAAAGTAGTTACTTTAGCATAAAGTCAATATGTACAACAGTTGTTTAGTCATCGTTCGGAGGTGTTTATATTGGACTCTCAAATTCACACAGAAGTAAACTGGTAAGCTGCATTTGTGTCAGGCAGTAGCTGTTCAATTTATAGGCTCTTACACAGTTTCGTTGTAAGAATGAAAAGGTGCTATCAATAAGGTGAAGCTACAGGTCAACATTTTTTCACGTGGTTGTGGAGACGCAATGAGCCTATCACGGTATGCCGATATGACCCAAAATCTATCATTGGCCAAATGCATATTGCATACGGTATATATCGTCTATATTGCCCACCCCTAATATATACTGTAAATCTCTCATGCCTTCACCTCGCGCACATTTTCTTCACATGAAAATATTTCGCCAAGTATAATCCTCCATCATAATACATAATACGCCACTGAACAGTGCGCCAGACTTTTAAAGGGGATGAGAGTGTGAACTCGTATTGGTTTGTTACATGCTACGCCCCAAACACACCCATGACTAATTCACTCATTTAAGGCAGCCCATTTGAACTGTGCACCAAGCGCAATATTCACTTTTTCTGCAGGCAATATAGCGTTTTGCGCTGAGACCACCCCCAAAGACAATTTCACTTCTGACAATCCGCTAGAGAACTTGAAAATGAAGCCCAATGTCTTCATATACATACAATTGGTGAGGATTACTCATGTCTGTCTGTGTGTGTGTTTGTGTGTCTGGATAATTGTCACTACAGCTTCTACACAGTCAGACCCAAAGCAACACGAGGGTCAGACGAAATCCAGAGGGTCATCAGCTCATCTGCCACCCACCCGTGGAGAGAAAGGTGTATGTTTTTATTGTGTAAATTTCAACAGATATCATTTATACATACAGCAGATACATACAACAAATAAAAAAACATGATAAAAAATATTGCCATTAATGTATTCTCAAAATTGAGTTGGCTGCTGTGCCTGTACTACACAAGCTATGATGTCTTCACCTTGATATTTTAGCAGGTCGAGAATGAGTTTTCGAACATTTCGAATTACCACATCTGTGAATTATCACATGGATGCACGGGTTTGCTTTGCCTTGCTTTGGACATTGTCTACTTGCAGAATTACGGTGTCCATAGTAGGGTTGCATGATTTTGAGAAAAAACCTAATTGCGGTTTTTCCGACAAATATTGTGATTGCGATGCGATTTTCAATTTATACGATGATTTATGATATGATACTTAAGTGCATAAAACCTAAAATTATGAAAAAAAATGTTGTTACTTTTTCTACACAGAGGGTTAAATAAACTACATACATAGTGATTGAGGTAATGAGATTATTAAAGGTGCTCTAAGCGATGTGACGCGTTTTTAGGACTAAAACATGTGTTGTTACATACAGCAAACATCTCCTCACAATCTGCTAGCTGCCTGTTCCCTGAACACACTGTAAAAACGCGGTCTCTGTAGGCAGCCCAGGCTCCACAAACGACAACAAAAACACAGTGGGCAAACCTAGCATAACAAACGAAAACGAAACAACAGTGTTCCAGCCAATAAACGACGTTCATGAGTCTTTCAGGAGGCATTGGAGGGAGGGGGAGGAGTGAGCTATAACTTACAACGCTTGAACCCTCTCTGGAGCTATCCTCCGTTTTGTTTGACAATACTTCGAACGTCAACAAGAAGTGACGTGAAACAGCATCGCTTAGAGCGCCTTTAAATACCTGAACCTAAATACCAAAGAATAACCCATTAAACTTAAAACTTATAATAAATAATGCAATCTCTTATTAGACTTGGAATTAGAAAACAAAATAAATATAGCAATACTGCAACACACTGGCATTTAGGAAACATAAAACGGTTGCATTGCACACATTTTGAAGTAAAATAAAAAGCTAGATCAGCTTGCCTTCTGAAAGATAAAGTGTAAAATTGAGAACTGTGTCACAGTGTTACATTTTCAGAGTTATTTTGCTAAAAACACCAACCTACACCAACAACACCTACAATTCTGGCATGAGACACGTGACAATGTCACTGTCACCGAAAAAATGCTCAGATGGCATAGAATAACAAGACATACTGGAAATCCACTTGAAACATAAAAACGTAAATACGCTTTAAGAAAAAATGGATAATCACCAAACATAAAACGGTTGTATATTGCACACAATCATTTTAAAGTAAAAAACAAACAAACCCAATATCTTATCTTGCCCACTGCAAGACAAAGTGCAAATATGAGAACTCCTGTCAGAGTGTTTTTTGCTAAAAACACCAACATGTCTACCATTTCAGGCTTGACACGGGCCCGCTCACAAGTGACGATGTTTCCTGAGGCACTGAAAAGACGTTATGAGGGCGAACTCGTTGCTGGCACACACAAATACTTTCGAGCCAGTATGCTTAGTATTGGGAAATTCACAGTGTGAATTTTCCACCAAGCCAGGGGGTCACTTTCTCCGGTAATAACTGGAGCCCTCAAATAGCTGTCAAGTTCAGCGTCGATGACAGCCTCTACCTGCACAGCAGCAGAGGGTGTCTGTTTGGTAAACAAACTGCCCAATGAGCGCAATCCCTTCTTCCTAGTTGCCCCCGTGTCGCTAACATGAGGCCTTTTCTCCTGTAAAACATAAAACAGCAATAATGCATAAAGGAGATGAATGTAAAATAGTGGCCATAACGAGCACTGCACTTGAATTAAAAATAGACCACAATGGGTGGGATCTCCTGGCAAAACATAAAAACACAACATAAACTTCATTTCTGTCCCCTGAAAAAAGTTTTTTAAACGCTAATATTCTGCCTGTACCATTACTGGTGAGATCATGTTATATTAACATTATTCCTAAGTCTGTGACATGATAAGTGGTGAGAGTTTTTTTTTTTTTTTTTGACATACAGCTCCTTTAATTCTTTACTAAATATTTTGAATTACAATTACATGATAATACTATTACCGTTCGTGCAATCTCCTCCATCTCAACCCTCACTCGGTCTTCAATGAGTGTCACGTCTTCTGGACTGATGTAATCTTTTTTAAGTCTTGGGTCCAGAAATGATGCCACATCCAGCAGATCTTGTGTCCCTGGGTCATTGTAGTTTTTCTCCAAGTATGCAATGATTTTTGACTTAATTGTTTTCGTCAAGTCAGTGTCCTCTTCTTTGGCTGCCAGAGTTGTGTTTTTCAGCAGATACAGGACGGGTTTGAGGTAGGACACGCTTACATACCCTTCACCTGAGAAGATGTCTGTAAACTCTTGGAGAGGTTTAAGGGCACTGTTGATGGATTCAAGGACTTCTATGTCCTGCCACGTGAGTACCAGGTGTCTGGTTTTCCGGTTGTCTGACAGTACTTGCGTCAGTGCTTTGCTTTTCTCTAACACTTGTTTGGCATTCAGTGACGAGTGAGTGTTCTAGAAGTTTCAGTTCTTTCTGGGCATCCATGAGTTTCGACTTCTTCTTCCAGTTGTGTGAAAAATGTCCCACTCGTTCCTTGCAGAGGCCCGTTGCTCGCTTGACCCGTGGTTCGTTTTTCACTGAATTCTCTTAAGAAAAAAACAAGAGAGAAAGCAGACCTGTAAGATTGACAGTTTAATCCCATAAATACACATATAAGCAACAAAAACGGCTATTAACAGCAACTATATAAAAAATAAATGACCACTATATAGAAAACATTTTAAGAATTTCTGGCAGTAAAACTTAAGTTAATGGGTAAAAAGTCTTAGCACACACACACACACACACACACAAGAACATGACTTGTGGGAGAAAAGGAGACAACCTTACCAATGGCCAGGTGGAGCCTGTGGCCAAAACTCTGCAGCCTCATCCACTCGGTGAGTTCAGCCGCTTTGATGACATTTGCTGCGTTGTCAGTAGTGATGCATGTTTGATTCTTTTCGCACAAGCCCCAACTCATCAAGATCTCCTTTATTGCGCTGGCTATATTTTCTCCTGTGTGCTCCTCAGGGAAGTACATTATTGTCAAGCAACGGCTTTTCAGGTGAAACTCATCGTCAATAAAATGCAATGTTAGGCTTATGTATGGTTCAGTGGTCCTGCTTGGCCATAAATCAGACGTTGTTGCAAAATATCCAATGTCTCAGAGTTCTGCCTCCAACTTCCCCCTACACTCCGCATACATTTGTGGGACCGCTACTTGACTGAAATAGGTTCTGGATGGAACCACATATCGTCTGTCTAGAGTATGAACGAGATTTTGAAAGCCTGAGTTCCCCTGAGACTGTATTCAGGGGAATCATTTCTTTTGCGATATAACGTGTTATAGCCGTCTTCTTGAGGACTTTTCATATGGCGTAACAGAAGCAAATACAGTTTTAATGCTTGGTTGCTTACTTTTTCCATGGCTAGTCGTGGCTTCGTCTTCATCCACAATTTTTGTGCATGCATCATATTGCTGTCGGTGGTGATTTTTAAGATGCTGGTATAGATTTGTAGTGTTTCCACTCGATCTGGCCACGGCACGTCGACATATTTTGCATTTTGCGCTCTTTTGCTCCACGTCGTTCTTCGCAAATCCAGAATACACCCAAACAGCTGAAGTACCACCCTTCTTGTTTACAAACTGCTCCCCCGCTAGCTCCCCCTTCACTGAAGAAGTGCCTTCGGCCATTTCTGCGCAGTTACAAGAAATTGTACAGAAAGCCGGTGCACTGCATACAACCTTGTTTCCATTGACATTTCTAATTGGCCAGCAAGCCATGAGCGCGAAATTCAACCATTTTGATTGGCTAATTGGTTTGTCACTCAAATGTCATTGGCGGGGGAAAAAACCTCAGACTCCTGAGGTTAGGTTGTTGCGGGAGTTAAAACCTTAATATCAATACGATAAAGGTTAATCGTGCATCCCTAGTCCATAGGTTTCCATTACACCATTGTACACAAAACTTTGTTTGGTGAATTTTGACATCAGCCATTTCAATTTTTATAGAAAACTAAACAAATCTGATGTGCTGCTTTTGAGATATTGTATGTTATCTGTAGAAAGCCATTCATTTGCACTGTTTCAGTATTTGCAATCCTCTTTTCTCGACTTTGACGAGAAATTACATGAATGAGCCATACCTAATGCAGTAAAAGGTAGAGTGTACAGAGAGTAAATAAAATGTAATTGTTGTTTCTAAAGCAGTTACAAGTCAAATGGTGCCATCAACATTGCAAACTTCCTCTGCGTGCGTGATGGTAAATGGTTTATTCTAATGGAATTAGCCTCTGCCGTGAGACTACTTTTAGTCATTATTGAGGTAGCACACATATTCTAAATGCCTTTGGCAGAATTGATGAGCCATTTTAATCTAGATTAATGTAGATTAATTTTGGGATTACAGTGAGATTAATCTAGATTTCTAGATTAAAAATTAATTTATGCGCACCATTAATGTATATTCACACACACACATTCACACACTCATACAGTATGTGTGATATGTACACACATTCATTATACCAGTACAGGTGTGTTATATTTCAATAAAATGTTGTATGTGGTGTCTTCTAATGGTTTCCCTTTAAAAAATTTAAGGTCTGTTTGATCTAACTTCACACTTTGTATTTGCAGTGTGTCTACTGTGGGCAGTTGTGACTCATGTAGTCACCCCCGCTCATTTCTATGTGCGCTACGTGTCGGAGCAGAGAGCTGGCATTCAGCTTAGCCGCAAGATAAACTCTTTCTGTGTCGGGGAGAAGTGCATGTTCAGTGCAGAGCATGTGATCAACAAAGGTGAGCATGTGGGCACATACCAACTATACACGAGAGAGATCCATCAGTTTCGACTTCTTCCAGCTGTGTGAAAAATGTCCCACTAGTTCCTTGCAGAGGCCCGTTGCTCGCTTGACCCGTGGTTCATTTTGTACTGAATTCTCTTTAGAAAAAAACGAGAGAGAAAGCCGACCTGTAAGATTGACAGTTTAATCCTATAAATACACATTAGGCCACACCAATAAAATTAGTTGGTTCTTGGATTCGCCGCTTGAAAAAAATGCAAAATGAAATAAAAATAAAATTGAATTTGAATTCACACGAACATAAAAAATACCGTGGCTGATAGCTATAACACTGAAAAAAAAGCATTGCCGTCGAAAACCAATCAAATCGCGACTTTCACTTCAGAGCGCAAGAGACATGATAAAAGGAAAGATGCCGGTGGATCCTGCTAGGCCAGTGTTTGCAATTATTAGAATATTTGATCAGAAGAGAAAAACATTTGACAAGTGCATTGAAATTAAAGAGGATGAGAACTTTGCGCAGTTGTAGGCTTCTCACGGTGCCGAGAGCAGTATGCTTGTGCAACTCTGTGGAGGTGAGTTTGATATTTCATTGATTGTGAGGCGAAAAAACCCATTCAAAGTGTTTCGCCATCAAAATCAATCAATAAATAAATGAATAGCAAATAGCATGTATCAACGCACTCACATCCTCGCGCACACACACACGCTTCTCTTTCTCTTTCAAAAAACCCGTCTCTTTTCTAGATTCATGTGACTGCACATTGATAAATATCCATCTCCGTTGCGCTGATCACGGAGTTTTAGTCACTATCTAATTGCTATCTGGTGAATCAATGCGATTTTGACGTAATGCCCTGTGACTAAATTATGAATTACAGAATTATGAATTTGTACATTGCCTAAAACCTGCATGACAAAAAGTGTGTTGTGAGGTGTGAAAGTTAAGTTTATAAATTAGGCCACATCTATTTTCCTAAACACATGAGTAAATGTCTTCAATGAACATTAACTGTGAATGTGCTAATTTACCATCAGAACATTTTTTTTATTTTTATTTTTATTTCGCTCGCTCGCTCCATATTTTTCCAGAAAAAATCCGAGAACCAACTAATTTTATTGGTGTGGCCTTATGTAAGCAACAAAAATGTCTATTAACAGCAACTATATAAAAAATTAATAACCACTATATAGAAAACATTTTAAGAATTTCTGACAGTAAAACTTAAGTTAATGAGTAAAAAATGTCAGCACACACCGATGGATAATGCCTATTATTGCTTACTCTACTGAAAACTAACTTTAACCAACCCTTGAATAAGGGCAGTGCGCACGTGCGGGCCTTGCCCAGCTCACCTTGATGTCAGAGAGCTGCGTGCACGCTGACTACGTCCTCTTTGCCGCTTTCAAGCACAAGCTCCTTGTTGCTGATCGCTACCTTTCTTTGCTAAACTGTTTTTCTCTCTGGCTATTACAGCCCACCACAACAGCTTTTTTAAAAGCTTACCCTCTGCATCCGAGGTGTCTCAACATTCACGGCAAACCTTACTGGTGCCACAGGATCGCTCGGATGGCTTCTGCGCTTCTTCGATGTCCAACCTGCTCGTGAGTTATGCCCGCGTCTGATGTCCATGCTGTGTGCTTGCTCTGCGCTTTCTCCATCGGCGATAGCCTCCAGGGTGGCTTTCTTCATGGACGACCACTCTGCTCCTGCTCCCGTGCCACTGCGAGTTTTCTCCGGTCGAGCCTATGGCAGCTAGCTTCTGCCCTCCGGGGACCAGAGTCTCGGTGGCTAGCATTCTGCTAGCGGCTAACCAGGACTTAGCCGATGTGCAGGTGGTCTCGGCCCCCAGCGTTTACCGTAGCCGTCTGGAAGCCGTTTGGAACAACTTGTCGTAGACAGGCATCTGTGGCTCAACCTGGCGAGCCTCGCAGACAAAGACAAAAAGCACCTCCTCGACGCCCCCGGCAGCGCTGATGGCCTGTTCGGACAAGCAATTGAGCAGCAGCGTATTCGCTTGGAGAAGACGAAATCCAACTCCGAAGCTCTTCAGTCTTTACTGCAGAAGTGTGCGCCTGCGGCTTCACCAGTGGCGTCCTCTACTCCTTGCACGTGGACTCGCTCCTTTCAGCGCGCTCCTCCTGTCGCTGAGCCAGAAGGGGCGCGTCAAAGTCTGCACGTCAGCCAGCCGCCCGCCGCTCTCATAGACAGCCATGGCAGAGATCTCGCTCGTGTGCCCATGCGCCTCCGGTTACGCCCTCAACTAGCAAGGAGCGTCGCCAACAGCAGCACTCCTGAAGATCTCCAGCGTGTGCAGCAGATGCCCTTTCCATGTGGTTCCGGCTCACCGATGACTCTGCTTCCCTGCGCTCCCAGTAGTGGCGGTTCTACAATGAATTGCGCCCCGGGCGAGTCTCCCTCCTACACACCACACGTTTGTAAATAGGCTATATTGTAAATATATTGCCTATAGCCAATATTAACATAAACAATGGAAATAAATAACTGTACTTGCAACAGTTTTGTTGAAAACCATAATTTTGTGTTTAAATTAGATCTCATCCCTATTGGTTTTACTGGGAAGTATAACAGTGTCTGCTGGTATATGATGGATTCTATTGGTGGGTGGGATGGTAAGCTAAGTGTCCAAAAGTGGGTGGGATGGTGGAAAAGTGTCCAAAACACACTACAATAAGGAGTTTTGTAATAGCTAGTTTAACTGGAAAAAGTTAATGGTCATAATGGTATTTGATAGAAACCATTAGAATTTCTGTGCTGGTTTGTATATTAGGCTTTTATTGTGTGTTTTTTTTACCAAGGTAAGCATAGCAAGCAAACATCATAAGCAAGAAGGCTAGTTTGTTATTTATGAACAGGTCCACCGGAGGATATGAAAGTCATCTCGTAGAAACTTAGCCTACATGAGTCAGGGAAATTTAAAACCTGCTCAATTAATTTCACAAGCCCTCAGAGATATCTTTTACATTTCAAGAAACGTTGACACCTTGATGATGTTTCAACGTTGGCAACTTCTGCATTCTGACCTCCTTCACCTGTCACCATGGTGGTGGCTAGCATGGGGGGGACCGTGAACATGTTATACCCCTAATTAACATAATGACATTGAGAGAAAACATTGTTGCATACCTTTACCTGTTATCTGTTTCTCCTCATCTTCTTTTCTTTTTTTCCTAAATTGGCACATCATAGCTTTGGCCTTTTTCTCTCCATCGCTGTGTTTACACGGTCGGCAATTAACTGACTGTGCCACGAGGGGGCTTGGTCTCAATGCACAAATTCACTTTGGGTTATTTCATTGATAACCAAGGGCTATCAGTTACAGTTCAGACTCCCAGCACTTCCTTTCGGTCAGAGCAGCCCACCTGCCGGGCATCCAGAACACGGACGGGGATCTTCTCTCGCACGCTACGGACTGACACCTTAGCCCAGCTGTAGTGCGCCAGCTTTGGACCCGATTCGGACAGGCTCAGGTGGACCTGTTCACCTTGAGAGAGAACGCGCATTGTCCGCTATGGAGTCGGATGACCCTCCTCTTAGCACAGACGTGCTGACGCATCATTGGCCACCCCATTGGCCGCCCTAGAGCTGTTTTTCGGACCTCATTACGATGCTGGATGGTCAGCCTTGGACCTTGCCAGCGCGAGCAGACTTTCCTGTCAAGCGCGTTAGTGACCTGACTACACTTTCAGTGAGTCCAGATTGTCTAGAATTTGCGCCCGGGGACGTGAAAGTCACGCTGCGCCCTAACCCCTTTTCTCACCCTAAAATGCTCTAGGGGGTGGTTCTATATCCGTCACGCTGTGCCCTGTCAGAGCGCTGCAGGCTTATGTGACTCGCACGCATGACATTAGACAAACAAATCAGCTGTTCGTCTGCCATGGTGAGCGTGGACGTCACCAGGCCTGCCGTCACCGAGAGCTACCTTTATTCAAGGGTGGTGAAAGTTAGTTTTCAGCAGAATAAGGAATAACAGGCATTATCCATCGGTATATTTTGGTCTCTCACTCAGAGAACTGAAGATACGTTCATATCCGTAAAGTTTTTAACACTTTGAGCCCCTTCCACGTGTTGTCTAAAATGCAACAAAGTAGTTGACACCGAAATTTTGATGATTGCTCTGGATTTGGGAAATATCTGCCTGCTTCAAAATAAAACAACCCTAAACATTTGTTTTGAAAAAATGCAACTCGCAGAGTGATTTTTGGTGTTCATGAATGTTCCAAACCAAGAATTGTAGCAAAATACATTTGCCATTTTGTAAGTCCCATAGTTTTTTATTAGAAGGTTCTTTTCTCCTAGATAACACACCACCAGCGGAAACGGGAGCTGTTTACATTGGATTGTAGTCTTTTCGCTTGGCACAGCAGTACTCCTACTACCCGAGTATAGACTGATAATGGAAAATAAACTGTGGATTCTAGAGGAGGAAATGCTTGTTTTTCAGTTTGATGGGTGAGGATATTGCTTTGAACCCGAATACACTGAAGATGAGCTATGCCAGATGGAAAGACGACCACAAACGAGTTTCAGAGAGGAATACGACGGCAGCTCCTTTTGGAAGGGATTTCACTACTATTTGTGACTGCACAAGTTATTCCCATAGTTGTGACAACGCTGCTTCAAATTTCTCCTCTTCTTCTACTCAACCTTCTCTGCTAACACCTTGAATTTGAACTCAATAATGACTATCTTCTTCTGTTTGTTTACTATGTCCCGCTACATGCCTGATGTAAAGAAACATTGTCAAGTGGCCTGGGGTGCGCAAGGCTTTAGATTTAAATATTAAGCGGAAGTTTATGTGTGGTTGTGATGTATCTGAAAAATATAGTTCGGGATTTACAAAGAGCCAAATAAAACATAACAGAAGCTCTTTTTTGCTACAATCAATATTTTGGAACATCAGCGGGCACCACTAACTACTTTTTAAAAAATATTGTTTTAAGGACATAACATTGCCCAACGCTAGCCATTTTAAAGCAGGCAGAGGCGATTCTACATTTCCCAAATAGCCGAGACGGGAGCAGTCGTCAAAATTTCAATGTCAACCACTTGCATTTTAGGCAACCTGTGAAAGGGGCTCAAAGTGTAAGAATGTACAGGTGTATATGTGTGTGTGTGTGTGTGTGTGTAGGAGAGGTGGTGTTTGTGCACTGGAAGCCAGGCCTGTGGTGCAGGGCTGAGGTGACTGAGCTTTACGAGGTTAAGGATGAAGAAGCTGTGAATCAATGTTATGCTACAGATGTGGCCAGACTCAGACTCTTCTTCCTCGATTACGGTTATGATAAGGACATCACTGTCACAAGGTGTGTACCTGTGTGTGTGACTGTGTATGAAAGAGAAAGTTTGACACTGAGTGTGTGTGGGTTAGAAAGCATTGATGGTGGTAAGTGGCGTCTATATCCAATCTAAAGCTGTGATACAGATGACCGTAGATTATGCAATGGTTTTGTGTGTGTGTATGTTTCAGAATGTTGTGGTTTGAGAGTGATCACTTGACAATTAACCTTAAACTTTATGGGTAGGGCTGGACATTTTTTTCTCTCTTTTTTTTCTGATTATTATTTCTTTGATGCATAAATTAATAAAACGATCAATTAAATTTGATTGAATTTAGATTTAATTCCATAATTGTTTCCACATAAATTCACTAATATAACAATTTCTATATGTTCATTTATGTATATATATCTATATACTGTATATGTCTAAGCAAAGAAATGTGTTTTGTTAAAACTCTGAGGAGCCATTCTCATTGCTACTCACCAGTGGCATCTTTGTTTTGTGTTGACACATAGGCACGCATGTTTTGTGTCTACAATACATATTTTTGCATAGATATAATCAATGCTGTCGACTAATCGTCTCACCTCTGGTTCTCTTTCATTTCGAAGCCGAAACGTACGAATGGATGGTGCCTATCATCTCCTACTTTTTCTGAAGTCAATTTTAACCAACCCTTTGAAAAAAGGGCAGTAAGCGCTCTGACGCGCGCAGGCAACTACTTAGACAGCCCTGCGTGACGTCAGAAAGTCTATATATTGACTGCGCTTACGCTTCAGGTCCTCTTTGCCTCTTTCACCTCGCCTACTGCGTGTGTTCTGAGTCGTTTTTTCCGTTTGCTTCCGCAAATATTCTAAAAAACCAACGGCTTTTTTGAAAGCCCACCACAAAAGCTTTTTTCAAAGCTCTCCGAGGGATTCCGTCTTGCTCCAAGTGCTCACGCCGGTCCCTAACTTGTGGTACCTCGAGACGCAAGATGGCTACTCGTCGTTGTACCGACTGTAATCGTCCCATGGCGCTCTCCGACCGCCATGCTCTATGTTTCATCTGCATGGGGAGCGAGGTAGTCCACTGGTAGTCCAGGGGCGGCTTCTACCCCCGTTGGCGTCAGTGCTCTCCCCGCCCGCCAGTCTATCGATTTTCCCCCGACGTCCTCGCACCCGGATGGGCTAATCGACCGGTCTTCAGTGGCTACTCGGCCATCGGTTAGCTTCTCAGCGGGTAGTCAGCTACCAGCTAGTCAGCTAACCGCGGCCCACCTGGCTAGCCCTGCTAGCTCCATCGGCGCTGCCTTTGCCCGCGCGGCTACTTCGCCGCTTCAGGTCGACGATGACGACCCAGTTATTGAGGCTGTGGACGAGGAGGAGCTCGCTTCCTTCCTCTCCGCTAAAGGATGCGCCACCGTGGAGGATCTGCCACCGGTTTTGAAGACCCACACCGCCCAGTTAGCTTCTGAGCTAGCTTCATTGGCTACACAGGCGGCTAGCAGGCCAAGCCTGCCTCCGCCTCAGCGCTGTCCGGGAGGGCATTTCGACCCCTTCTCCGGCGCGCTTCCCTCTCCTGATGCCCTCCCGCTCCCTGCTCACCCCACTGTCGTGGCTGATGCGCAGGCCTCCTGGGAGGCTCCCTTCGCCGCCATTGCCCCTATCCAGGGCCACGCGGCGTTCTACGCGATGGACGGAGCGGGCGCCAGTGGTCTCATGCTGCTCCCTCGCGTTGAAGATGCGGTCGCTGGCTGTCTAGCGGCATCTTCTGCCACCACCTGGACATCGCCTCCCGAGCTTCCTTCAAAGCCGTGCCAGCTCACGGAGGAGCTCGTTTCGAAGGCCTTCATTTGTACAGGCCAGGCAATAAGGGCGATGAATACCGCCTTTCTTCTCTCCTCTCTGTCTGAGGAACTGGTGGCAGATCTCTCGGCGCAGCCATCGGATCTTACCCTCCATCAGCTGCGCAGAGCTACCGCTCTCACCTCGCTGGCCATCAGGGCGGCCATTAAAGCCGACGGGCGCTCCCTTGGCTCTTTGGTCGTCATAGACCGGCACCTCTGGCTGAATCTTTTGTCCATGCCAGAGAAGGAGAAGAGGCATCTCATGAACGCTCCCATCTCCGCTGATGCTCTGTTTGGCCAGGCGCTGGAACTCCAGCACGATCGCTTAGAGAAGACGAAGTCGGCGGCTCAGGCCCTGCCACCCGTGCTTCCTAAGCGTGCCCCGCCTCAACCAGCCGCTCCGGCTACGCCTCAGACGCGTGCTCGCGCGCCTCAACGGACGCAGCAGAAGAAAAAGGCGGACGCACCCAAAGCCGCGCCACCGCCGGCTACGGGGTCACAACCTCCTTGGCAGCGCTCTTGCTCACGCGGACGCGCAGCTCCCGCCAACCGTCCAACCAGCCAGGAACGGCGCAAGAGGCCACAGCGATCCTGATACGATCGCGTGTGTGCGGCAGAGCATGTCATGCGACCCCTATCCATTGACTGCTATGCCTCTGTGTGCTCCAAAAGGCACGGGTCCGCGCTCTGCAGTCCCCCCGCTTCGGCGGTCCTCTCTGATCTCACCCCCTCAGGGGGCGCTGAGGTTGCCTTGTTCAGAAGCACTCCGCACACACACTATCGCCCCTCTGGGGCAATGTTTCACGATGAGCCCCGGGCCCGGCCGGAGGACGCTCTCTGTTTTGTCAGCGCTGTCGCGCACTGGGGCACCGATTCGGTCTCCGCCGCGCATTCAGCTTACGCACGCCGTGCGCTATGCGCCTTGCGTGATGTCACGCCTCAACGGCGCCCCTCTACTAACGTCATGGCCTCCGCGTCCTCTGTCTCACTCGCCTCCGAGCAGTGGGCATGCGACGCATCGGAGTCGTTCACGGTCGAGAAGCCCTCCCCGTCCTCTATCGCCGCTTCTGTCGGCCGATTTATCGCCCAGGTACTAGCAGAATTGTCTGCTCAGTCTGACACTTCTGCCATTGGGCAGATGGGAAACTTCTCCCCCCTCTTCAAGGTCGCAGCTGACGTGCGCTCCAGGTCGGCCGCCCCACGGGGCGTCGCGGGTGAAGTGCGCAGCTCACCGACCACGAACGTCGCTGACACGTGCTACAGGTCGACCGCCCCACGGGGCGTCGCAAGTGAAGTGCGCAGCTCACCGACCTCGGATATCGCTGACGTGCACGCCAGGTCGCCCGCCCCACGGGGCGTCGCGAGTGATGTGCGCGGCTCGCCAACCATGCGTGAGCGCCCAGGGGTCTCACACACGGTTGACTTGCCCTCAGCCCCCACGTTACGTCGGGTCTCTGCCCTGTCAGTCGGACGCTCTTCAGCTCCGCGGACAGCCTCAGTCATTGACCTCGGCCCCCACTCGGGGGCAGCATAGCACTTCGTTTGTCCTTGCTGCTTCCTCATTCCGCCGCCCTGCTCAGGCAGAATTGGGCGATGTGCACAACGTCACATTGGGTTCTTTCAACAGTGTTGAAAGGCTATCAACTGCAGTTCAGGTGGCCACCCCCGCCCTTCAGAGGTGTCATGGAGTCAGTGGTGCCCCCCTCCAGGGCCTCTGCTCTCAGACAAGAGCTTCGCGATCTCTTGAGAAAGGGCGCTATTCAGCGCGTAGATCCGACGCTCGTGCGCGCAGGTCGTTACAGTACGTACTTCTTTGTGCCCAAGAAGTCGGCCGCTTTTCTCAGAACGCTCAATACTTCGCTCAAACCTCTCACCTTTCGCATGCTCACGGGGCGTATGGTGGCGGAGTCCACCAGGGGGATTACATGATCACCATAGACCTTCAGGATGCCTATTTCCACATAGGTATAGTCCCGAGGCACAGGCGTTTTCTACGCTTTGCCTTCGAGGGCAGAGCTTACGAGTACTCAGCCCTCCCTTTCGGTCTGTCTCTGGCACCTCGGTGCTTCACCAAGTGCTCGCTCAGGGTATCAGACTCCTCAATTACTTGGACGACTGGATGCTGCTGGCGGGATCCAGACAGCTCCTAACGTCACAGGTTCACACTGTTTTGCGTCACCTGCACGATCTGGGCTTCTTAGTAATCCTAAGCAAGTGCATGCTCTCTCCCTCTCAGTAGATCAAATTCTTGGGTGTGAGGCTGAACTCACGCTCAATGAGAGCGACACTCACTCCGAAGAGACTACAGGACGTCAGGGCGTGTCTACGCCACTTCAGACTAGGTGCCTGCGTTTCGGCCAGGCTGTGTCTCAGACTGACGGGCCTCCTGTGCGCCGCGGGTGGCGCTGTCCCACTCGGCCTTTTACACTTACGCCCGCTGCAGCTCGCCTTAGCGGAACTAGGTGTGTCCTCCAGGTCGAACCCCGCCCGTCGGATCTTAGTATCCAGACGCATGTGGCTAGCCCTCGCGCATTGGCGCAGGCCGTCGTCCTTCACCAAAGGCAGCGCCCTTGGCGCTGTAGCGAGACGCATGACGGTGACAACCGATGCGTCCAAGAGCGGCTGGGGCGTCCAGGGGGACTTGGGGCGCAGCCTCCAGGAGGCTACACATCAATGTGTTAGAGCTCCTAGCTGTCTTTTGCGCTCTGAAGGAGTTTCTCCCTCTTCTCGGAGGAGAACACGTTCTGGTGCGTACAGACAACACCACTGTAGTGGCTTATATCAATCGCCAGGGCGGCACGCGCTCTCCGGACCTGTTTCGCCTGGCGTACAAGCTGCTCACCTGGGCCTGGGACGGCTTGGCCCCTGAACGGGCACGTCTCCTAGAGAGCGGCCTGTCAGGCGCAGTTATAGAGACTCTTCAGGCTGCTAGAGCTACATCCACTAGGTCGTTGTATACACTGAAGTGGCGTGTGTTCAGCACGTGGTGCAGAGACAGAGGCTGTGATCCTCTAGTCTGCCCTATTGGCGAGGTGCTTGCTTTTCTGCAACACCTGTTTGATCAGGGTCGTACACCCTCTACTCTGAAGGTGTACCTCGCAGCTATTTCAGCATGCCATGTTGGCTATGCTGCCGTTTCCCCAGGCGCTCACCCCCTTGCGTCGCGCTTCATGAAGGGCGTCAGGCGGCTTCGCCCCTCTTCCACACGTTCGGTCCCTACTTGGGACCTGGCCACTCTCCTACGCGGACTGGCTCTTACGCCCTTTGACCCTCTGTCGAGTGCCAGTCTAAAGATGCTTTCCCTTAAGACTGCGCTTCTGCTCGCTCTGGTCTCGGTGAAGCGCGTTAGCGATCTGACTGCCCTGAGTTCGCGCAAGATGACGCGCGGGTAACGCTGCGACCAAATCCCTTTTCTTGCCCGAAAGTGCTGTCTACTGACCCTCGTTCGAGGGTCATTGAGCTCTCAGCCCTTCCTGAGACGGGCGGTTCTGTGCCCGTCACTCTGTGCCCGGTCAGAGCGCTTCGTGCCTATTTGACGCGTACGCAGAGCATCAGGAAGACGAACCAGTTGTTCGTCTGCCATGGCGAGGGTGCCAAGGGTCAGGCCTTGTCTACCCAACGCATGTCACATTGGCTTACTGAAGCCATCCGTCTGGCATATGAGGCGGCGGGTGCTCCTCCGCCTGCTCATGTCAGGGCGCACTCCACCCGTGGAGTGGCGGCTTCTTGGGCCTTCTGGAAAGGCGTCCCTATGCAGGATATCTGTCTGAGTGCTTCGTGGGCCTCAGGCAACACCTTCACGCGTTTTTACGCATTGGACGTCACCAGGCCGGGTGTAGCAGAGAGTGTTCTCTCTGGGCCCGGCGGCGGTCCCATGGGTCTTCCCACCTCGGGCTCCTCAGTGTAGGGCTCTTGAGGCTTGGTTGTAGTGATCCATTCGTACGTTTCGGCTTCAAAATGAAAGAGAACGTTACGGATACTAACGTATCCTCGGTTCTCTGAGTGAGAAGCCGAAACGTACGCTTCGGGCCTCAAGTCGCCGACGCTGGCGAGCTTGGCAAAGAGGACCTGAAGTGTAAGCGCAGTCAATATATAGACTTTCTGACGTCACGCAGGGCTGTCTAAGTAGTTGCCTGCGCGCGTCAGAGCGCTTACTGCCCTTTTTTCAAAGGGTTGGTTAAAATTGACTTCAGAAAAAGTAGGAGATGATAGGCATCATCCATTCGTACGTTTCGGCTTCTCACTCAGAGAACCGAGAATACGTTAGTATCCGTAACGTTATGGTACATTATGTTTTTGGGTTTTTTTTCTTGTTTTTTTTATTGATCCTCTTACCCTTAATGCTTATGCACTAACATCTAAGCCCTACCTGTGTGTGTCCCTGTGCCAGGGGTGAAGGTCTGACAGGACTGAACGAGTTTGTGAGGAGACCCGATCGAGCTGCTCAGGCTGAGCTAAGTCGCTGGCCAGCGCAGGCCATCAGGTGCTGCCTCAATGGCATCGTCCCTGCACAGGTAGGGGTGTGACCACACGGTGACTGACCGAACAAACTGGAGGTCAATACTGGCCTGAGAAAATACTGACAGTATATTTGTAACAGTATATTTGAATCCTAAAATAGTATTACAATCTCTGTATATAATCTCTGCGTAGGACTGATGCTAAAACCTAATGTCATCCCTGATCTTAGGTGCTGAACTCTGAAGACTTACAGATTATAGCTAAATGAAACTGAAACTGACTCATTCCGCCTCATTCCGAAAGTTAACTGTCGATTCACTATTTAGATAGATAGATATATTTTATTGGTCCCTGAGCGGAAATTCAAGATGGTGGAGAGAGTCACCTTGGCTGCCATTCGTACGGCGCCAGTAGAAAAAAACACAGAAAAAACTGGAATACATAGGGAAAGAGGAGAGAAAAAACAGCCCACCAGACTATACACCAAATAGGGAGTATAGTTTGGTGTCAGGAAAAACACACAGCACATATCAGCAATCAGCACATATAAGCAATTCATCACATAACACGGGTGGTGAGGGGAGGGGTAGAGGATAGAGTCAAGACATTGCGGCGGGTAAGGGAAAAGGGAATTGAAGAGTCCAGCACAGACAAACCGCCTGGGGGGGGGGGTGAAGCTGCGGAAGCGTAGGATGGTGTAGGGGAAGGGTTCTTGGATGAGGGGGCAGGGAGAGCAAGAGGGTCACGCTGCCTTGTTCAGCCAGGGGGTTTCGGTGTGCAGGGCTGTGTGAGTCTCTTGTAACAGATTAGACAAGACGACAGCTAAGCTAGGGAAGGTCCGGGGAGGAGAGGAGGAAGATGCGACCGCCTCCGTCGAGAGCAGAAAAGAGAAGAGGGAATTTGGTGGATGCAAAGTTTTTTTTCAATTCAATTTTTTTCAATTTAATTTGTATAGTGCATTTTACAAAAGGCATGTCTCAAAGCGCTTAACACAATGCACCAATGAGCAACAGGGACAAGGAAAAACTCCCTTACATCGTTTTTTGTTTATACTTGTTATGGTATAGGAAGAAACCTTGGGCAGTTCCGACAGCTCAGTGGGCTGACCTAACTGCCTAGGGTAGGTTTTCAGTCTCTCAGATGGTGTTTTTTTCTTCCTAACAGCCTCAGGGTGTCAGTATTTGGGTTTTCTGTTTGCCTTGCTGGACTCGAGTGGTATTACCGTATTGGCCCGAATATAAGACGACCCTGAATATAAGACGACCCCCCCCCCCCCCCTTTTCCCAGGTCGTTTTTGGGATAAAAAAGTTTTTTGAAGACCAGGTTTTGTTTTATACAGAAAATGTATTTATTTGATAATGCTGGATATAATTTATTGAAAGAAAACATTCAAGGGGCTTTTGGTTTTTGTATTTAAATATAATAAAAATAGGCTAAACTGCAGGCAGCCTTAAGCTGTCTAAATTGAAACCTGTAAGCAAGTATGGAATCTTTTTTTTTTTTTCATTAAAGTTAAAAAATCATATGAAGAACTAGCCTGGGCCCGCCCATACTTCCTGACGCTACATTGAATTTCGCAGCTATGCATCAATCATTATACTTATATATCTGCATCAGTCTAGTTTACAACATGAAATCACGGACATAAAAGAAAACAGTGGTGCACGTTGAACTCTACGCTACTCTTCACAGACGTCATCTTCCTCTCTAACGACCAGGCAATGATTGGTCTGCGACAAGGCGAGTCTTATCCTCGGGCCAATATGGTATGTTTGTGTTTGAAAACCATGTACCTGTCATTTTCTTCCTGTTGCCTTTTTTTTATTACTTACACCGCCACTTTAATTGAGTCCATCCCTTTAAGTCCATCTCATGAAAAATCGGAGCGGTGCGTTGCGTTTATATTTTTGTTGAGTGTATTTAAGCTCTGCTCTGTTTGGTGGCATGTGCTTGTTCATCTCTGAAGATGGAGGAAATGTCTGTGTATGTACTCAGCTCTGTTGCAAAATGTTTCTCAGTTTGTCATTGCCTTTGTTCTTTTTTCCCTTGGATCTGTAGTTATCTTTGGACACTGTTTTGCTGGATCTTTTGTACTTTGCCCTCTAGTGACTTCTGTTGTTTGTTTTTTACCCGGCTACCTGTGTGTCTTCAAATCACCATTAATAGAAACTTGACTGCATTTTGTCTGCATTTGGGTCTTTGCCTGCAAACTCTTCAGTACGAACAAGCCAAGATGGACCCAGCAGACCCAAATCAGATGAGAGCATGTCTTGAGCAACAGGGCGTACTCCTTGGACATCAGCAGTCTCAACTGGATTAAATTTCTGCTTGCATCAGAGACCTGACGGCTCAGATCCAGACACTTCAACTATCCTCAGTCGTCCAATGCACCTGGCTCTCATTCACCACTCAGCCATGAGCCTAAACTTCCCCCACCTGAGAAGTATTCCAGTGAGCCTGGGACATGCCATTCCTTTCTGTCTCAGTGTGTCTTTATCTTTGAACTCCAACCATCCACCTTTCCCTCTTGATAGAGCTGAAGTAGCCTATGTAATTGTTCAGCTATCCGGATGTGCCAAAGACTGGGGAACGGCCATATGGGATGCAAACTCGCCTTTCTGTAAAGATTTCAGGATCTTCTCATCTGAGATGAAAAGGGTCTTTGACCGCTCCAAGCATGGCATGAGGCTACACGTGAACTGCTTTATATGCGCCAGGAGTGCAGATCAGCTTCTGATTATGCTATTGACTTTCAATCCCTTGACACCCATTCTCATTGGGGAGCAGATGCTCTGTTTGACACTTTTCTGAATGGTCTATCAGAAGAAATACGATTTCTCATGACCTACTCCATACCTGTGAAGACCTGGTAAACATGGCAATTCGCATTGACACAAGGCTACAAGAACACTGCCGGATACGAGTTTTTAGGGGATCCTCAGGGATTCTTTTTCCCAGTAAAACTGCACAGTCACCCTCTTTGTCCCCAGATACCACTGGGCCAGAGCCGATGCAAGTAGACCATACCCGCCTAACCCCAACCGAACGTCAGAAAAATAGGAACACCTGCTCCTGCCTGTACTGTGGTTAGCAGGGGCAATATATTGTATCCTGCCCGGTAAAAGCTGATAGATAGATAGATAAATAGATAGATAGTAGGTGGGGTACTGGTGAGCGTGACTCCTACACAGCCCTCCTCTGCACAGTCGACTCGTCTCCCAGCGACCCTGCAGTGGAAAGATCGCCTTCAGGTGGTGGGAGTGCTGCTTGTATCTGGTGCTAAGGAGAAGCTTCTGGCCATTAGGAGTGCCTTGTTGTGCCTTTTGGAGTTACTAACGCCCCAGCAGTATTTCAAGCACTGGTAAACAATGTACTTAGGGATATGCCTTATCAATTTGTTTTTGTTTTCTTGAATAATATTTTAATCTTTTCCAAGGCATTATCTGATCATGTCATTCATGTCTGTAGAGTCCTACAGTGACCTCTGGAGAAAAACCTTTTTGTGAAGGCAGAAAGGTGTGAGTTCCACAGACACAGTCACATTCCTGGGTTATGTGATCTTCCCTGGAGCAATCCAAATGGATCAACAAAATGTCAAAGCAATTCTTGAATGGCCAGCTCCCACCAAGAGTAAGGAACTACATAATTTTCTTGGTTTTGCAAACTTTATAGATAGTTTTATCCGTAATTACAATATGCTGGCAGCTCCCCTCACTGCTCTGACCTCCCCTGCAGTGAGGTTTGTTTGGGCTGTTGCAGCAGTGGAGGCATTTCAGAGCCTCAAGTGATGTTTTACCTCTGCACAATCCTGATACAGCCTGATCCCAACTGACAGTTCATTGTAGAGGTGGATGCTTCCGAGGTTGGTGTTGGTGCTAGGCCCTCTCAGCACTCAGCCAAGGACAACAGTGTTCACCCATGCGCCTTCTTTTCCCACTGCCTGACCCCTGCTTAACAAAACTACGACGTACCGAACAGGGAGTTGTTAGCAGTGAAGTTGGCCCTAGAGGAATGGAGGCACTGGAGAGTGCCTCTCAGCCATTCTTAGTTTGGACTAATGATAAAAGTCTAGAATACATAACAACTGCTAAGAGGCTCAACCCCCACCAGGCACGATGGTCTCTGTTTTTCTTCCGCTTCAATTTCACCCTGTCCTAACAGGCCAGCTACAAGAATGTGAAGCCTGATGCCCTGTCCCGAAGGTTTACCTCTCCTCAGTGACCTCCAGAATCAGACATCATTCTCCTGCCTCATTGTGTTCTGGGAGCTGTACAAGTCCCAATTGAGTGAGTGGTTATTGCAGCTCAAAGTGAGGCAGGCCCCAGTTAATGTCCTAGTAACTGTCTGTATGTTCCTAAATCTGTCCGGTCACAGTTTTTACGGTGGGGCCACTCCACCCAGCTGTCCTGCCACCCTGGATACAGACAGACCCGGGCCTTCATTGGAAGATGATATTGGTGGCCGTCCATGAAGGAAGACATTCAGGACTATGTTCAATCCTGTGCATGAAACAAAACCTCAAGCCAACCCCCTGCTGGTCTGCTTCAGCCCCTGTCTGTACCCCGAAAACCTTGGTCCCAGGGTTAGGTATCTCTTTGGACTTTGTAATGGCTTGCCTCCATCAGACGGTAACGCTACAATAGTTTACAGCTTCTCGCATGTATCCTTGAGCAAGTTACTGAACCCCAATTGCTCCCGGTGGCAGGATGGTACCTTGCATGGCAGCCACTGCCACCGGAGTATGAATGCATGTGTGTGAATGGGTGAATGAGAGGCATATGTTGTAAAGCGCTTTGAGTGCTCGTAGGAGTAGAGTATTAGTAGTATATAAATGCAGTCCATTTACCATTTTGGAAAGCGTTTTGTAAACTGCTTGATGCCTCACTGTGGATTTCATCTACAGAATTATGGCCAGACAGAGAGGGCATCTTTTGTGCTTTGCCCTCTAGTGAATTTTGTTGGTTATTCTACCTGTGTGTCTTCAAATCAGCACTAAAAGAAACTTGACTGCATTTGGGTCTTTGCCTGCGAACTCTTAACACAGAGACACAATAGGGCTTCTCCTTTAGCTGGCATATTCTTGAGAGATCAGGGCTTATGGACTAGGGATGCACAAACAGATACACTCAATTCACGGTTTGATAGGAGTCACGATTTTTTGCCCACGATACAAAAGAAATACAAGGAATTGAATTTCATTTTTTAAACTATTCCTTGGGATGACGTTTAAGGTGTTTTAAGACCATAATATGTTTTATTGAACATAAAAACACAACATAAGTGTTGTCATGTGACTTAAAAGTAGTCGTGATTTGTTTTTCCTTTAAAGGAGAAATCCGGTGTATATTTTCAGCTCGAATCCAAGCACTTCTACAGAGTTTATTTCAAAGCTGTTTCCCTGTCGTATTTGTTCGTCGGAACTCAGCAGCGGAACTCAGGGCGACGAACGTAATATTCCATGAAGGTACAGTCTGTATAAACTGTCTTTTTAATAAAGTACCGGTGTACTTTTAAAGTTCTCATTGTCTCGTTTTAAATGTCAGGGCCCTTAGAAGTCTACCAATGAAGTGTGGAGTTACTTTGAACCTTTTTAATGGTGTATAAATAGCGATTTAGCTGCATAGACAGTGATGCCCCTATTGGTAGCAGTGTAAGGCCAATGAAAGCTTCAGCTAAAAACGGTTTGATGCGGAATGCTGGGGGTGAACGGAGGTGGGAATTGGATATATGTTTGTACTCGGTAACATCTTCCAGTACACCCCTGGTCCAAACCACACTGGATTTCTCCTTTAAATCGGTGTGAATCATCATGAATTGGTATCGAATTGTTATCGTGTCACGATGCATCGTTACGTCCCTAACAAACAGACATGTACTGAAACCATATGTGTGAGAGTAACGGAATTGTATTGTATGCAACAGGCAAGTGGCTGGACCAATGAGAGCTCCAAGGAGTTCCGTAATGTGACGGGCACTGCTGCAGTTCGGATGCAGATGTTTGGCAATGACGATGACACGCTGCTGGTGGACCTGAAGAAAGCCCCGATGGACCACATCAACAGTCGCATGCCCATTTCCTTAAGAGATCACCTGGTGTTCCTCGAGCATGCCAGGTACCGTGTCTAAGAGAAGTCACATCATATTTATCATACATGTGTTTTGCTTCCTGACCTGGAGAATTTGTTTGCTCATAGAAATATGAACAAATGAAATGCATATTTTCCCAGTAGAGAATGAAAGCAAAAACATAGGCGTTAAGGTTCAGTCTACTTCCAAAATGTACATTTTAAAAAAGCTTAACTTGTCTGTCTTCGGAGTTTACCGGGCTCGAGGTAACTTAACAGGTGTAACTTGCAAAGTCACCCCCCACAAAGAGCCTAGTCTCTCCCAGGATACACTCCCCACCACCAACATTTTACAGAAAACAAAAAATGAATGCCCGATGGAAGAGACTGCAGCAGTCCAGCTGGACACTCTGTCTGTCTGTGGAAGTTGTCTGTGCCCATAGCTTTACACTGTGAAAGAACACCAACACATCAAACCACCATACTAGCAAAACACAGGACAAAGTCCAAATTAACCTTACAGGTCCGCTCCCAGACGATACCCCAATTTATGTTACGACCTGGCTCAGGGCGGCAGCATAAAGAGGGAGGCGGACAACAAAGGTAACGGTTAGCCAAATAAATATTCATCAAAAGTAACCAGAAATCAATGAATAAAAATAATCAAATAGATGTCTAGTGGAAATTAATATAGATAGATGTATGCCAGTGTATGTATAATAATGTGTGCTAGAGTCAGTATGATGTAAAAAGAATATAAAGGTGCAAGTGGGAGAGAGAGTACCAAGGTGCTTCAACAAAAAGCCATGCTAAAACAGAAAAGTGCCCACTCAAAAGTGCCCACTCATTAAGAGAGAAGACATGCCCTTAAATAGTCACCTTCCCACCAGGTGTGGCCAATTGAGTCAATTAGGCAAACCAAGCTTGCATCTACACCCTGTTAAAAGACTGGAAGAAGGCACAGGGGGTCGTAAACGAGGGAATACTTATATAGTTATTGACATTTTCCATCATAACGACCAATATTCAAAAGGGAATTATAATTAGGCCTAACTAGAATTGAACTGATGCAGAGAATTTTCAATATGGGAAGAACAATCACTCTCAGAATCCTTCCAGGTGGTACTGCATAGGGCTCTACGATGTTGGCAAAAATCCAAATTGCGAATTTTTTTTTTTTCAACCAATATTGCGATTGCGATTTTATTGCGATTTTTCACAATAAAAAGCACAAGCACCAAATATGTTACATTAATATGCATATTTGAACACAATGTGTAATTTATACACAATGCCTCTAAAAATAGAAAATGAACGACTCATTAATCAGCATATATTTGTTCAAGAGAATATCTTGTTGCGTTGAACCCCAATCCTTGTTTAACCTAGTGCAGAGTGTAGATAACAAACAAGTCAATTAATAATAATAATTGCATTATCCAATATCTATGCAGTTACAAAACCAAAAAAATTGCGATTATATTGCAAATGCGATTAATTGTCCAGCCCTAGTACAACAACAAGAGGGCGCTCCCGAGCAAGTGAATTAGCTAAATGCTAGCATGTTACGCGGAAAGCGGCCCATCCTATGAAAAGCACTGGGCGACCTCACTGGGCGACTGTTCAAAGTGTCCTGGCTAGGACACACCTCTGCGCCTTACCACCTTGCTACTGGAGTACCCCAAGGATCTGTGTTGGGTCCCCTTCTTTTCTCCATCTATACCACTTCCTTGGGCCAAATCATCCGCCAGCACGGCTTCTCCTACCACTGCTATGCCGATGACACCCAGCTCTATCTGTCATTCTCACCCGATGACCCAACCATCCAAACGCGAATCTCGGATTGCCTCTCTGACATCTCTGCATGGATGCAAGACCATCATCTCCAGCTGAACCTCTCAAAAACCGAGCTGCTGGTCCTCCCAGCTAAACCAACTTTTCATCACAACATTTGCAGCAACTCTGGCTCCTTGTCTCTTGCTCCCTCACGGGTAGCCAGGAACCTAGGTGTTATGATTGACGACCAGCTAACCTTCAATGACCATGTTGCTTCTGTTGCCCGGGCCTGCCGCTTCGCACTATTCAATATCAAAAAGATCAGACCATACCTAACTCAACAAGCCTCCCAATTGCTGGTTCAAACTATGGTCCTCTCACGCCTTGACTACTGCAATGCCCTTCTGGCAGGACTTCCTGCCTGTGCCGTCAAGCCACTTCAGATGATCCAAAATGCTGCGGCGCGTCTCATCTTCAATCAGCCGAAGAGGACGCATGTCACCCCTCTGCTAATCGAGCTCCACTGGTTGCCTCTGGCGGCTCGCATCAAATTCAAATCACTGATGCTGACTTACAAAGTGCTTAGAGGATCTGCCCCTTTTTATCTAAGCGCTCTCATAAAAGCTCAGGCTACCCCCCGACAACTCCGGTCCTCCAATGACTGTCGACTGGCAGTCCCAGCACCTCGCCCAAGGCAATCCAGACTCTTCTCATGTGTCGTCCCACGCTGGTGGAATGACCTACCAAAAACAATCAGAACAGGGCCATCTCTGGAGGCCTTCAAAAAGCTCTTAAAGACCCAGCTATTCAGAGAACATCTTCTATCCTAGCACTAAAATGAACTGAAGCACTATCCCCTAGCACTATGCTCCTTAAGGTTTCTGCTATGTAGCTTGATTGTTATCCTCGTACCACAACGTACATCAAGAAATTAAGTCGTCAACTGTGACAACAACGAGTTTTAGCCGCTTAGCTCCATAGACCACAATTCATTTTTCACTTGCTCAACAGCAAAACTAGCGTAATTTCAACAGATTGCTAGCAATTAATAGAGAGTGGACTGGCTCTCCGTAAACGGGCTTTGACTGATGTACAGTCATTACCAATTGAGAATGGCCGCGAGACTCACTTAAAACATGAGTCACGGCATTACGTGATGTGTAAGTGCAGCTACCGCCGCTAGGAGGCAGCACAAGACCTCTCTAATGATTGCACAACGTTCGGAGAGTCAAGCGGAGCAAGAGACGTTAGTTTACTTCCGTGTTCTATTTTTGCAATATGCAGTTTGGTCTGATATGGTTACATTTTTATGCTAGAATTACTTTACAATTTTGGACCCTATGGCTTCACAATCAGCCTGCGCCAAGTAGCAAATCCCCAGCTTTATTAGGAATTATAACACAAAATAGCTTACCGAGACATCATTTCCAAAGAGAGACACAGAAAACATGACTGTTCCTTGCCCACAAACACACATGAAAGACGTTATATAATAATATATATAAATATAATATAATAATAAAATGTTAATTTGTGTTCTATTTTCGCAATATGCAATATAGACCTAAATGTGCCGAATGCGGTTTGCCCTCTGCTCATATTGCGTTCAGTAATGCTGCTCCGGGCCAGCGGCATTTTTTATTTTTATTGTAAGACAGGCATTTTTTTATTCTAAGTTCTAAATGAGCGCGTAGTTCATTTGTTGAGAGGCGCGTTGTAGCAGAATTGTATACCGAGTGACTGGAAGCCACGGCGGGCAACTCACAGGGCACCCAGTCCCATTTTGTTCGCAACAACTGCACATTGCAACATTTGCCAGCTTTTTGGCCTCCCATCCAATTGTAGCTATTCTCACAAACGTGGATATTTTAATTTACTGAGACAAAAGGCACAGTACTAGGCTATATGTTCACAGCGAATGAACAATGGAATCATTACCGGACTCCCGTAACTACCGGACTCCCGATTATATTTTCATATTTCTAGTTGGTTTCATGCTTTATACTGACAATATGTGACAAAGACCCCTTTTAGTCAATGCTGCAGTTCTCATAATATTTAAGTAGTTATTAAACAATCTTTGTTGCAGGCAAATTCACGTTGAGCTGACCGCAGAATTATTACCGGACTCCCTTTAAACGAGCTTGGCTGCCGTTGTCCTTTGATTAGGCTATATCTTCATATTTTAAGTTGCTTTCATGCTTTATACTGAGGAAAATGTCTATACGTGATCATATTGAAATACTGGAACAAAATAGTCGAGTAATGGGCACAAACAGGTTTCAAACTGTACACTAATGGATGGCGACCGATGAGGAGGGATGGAAATTATTTTTCTGCTTCCCGGCAGTGCTTGAAGTGGGCCGGAGCGCTGCAGAACGCAGTTCCTTACTTCAGTATTTTAGTCTTTTGGGTTGCACCATTTAATTCTGCATTCCGGTTGGCCTACTTTGCTGAAACTGGTCCGACACAGCGACAGTGGCCCAAGAATAGACAATATCACAAGACCGATAAAAGACTACATTACCCACGAGACACGACAGTGCCCTATCATATGCAGCCACTGTCCCAACCAATCACATCAGGGAAGCAATGCAAACTGTCACAATTTATACTGTGAATGTCATGATGGCATTGTTCACAATGGCACTACGGCCCTATAAGTTTCCCTATGATTAGATGCATCACGCTGGTCTGGTTCATGTTGTTTTAATGGTTTTTCAGTATCATGTTTTTGTGAATGAGGAAAAAGTAGCCTATGCCCATAGGTTATTGCTTGGAAGAATGATTATGATGGTTTTTGAAACAACACATCCAAAAGACTCACAATGTCACCAAACAAATGTCAAATGTCTTACAATTAGAGTTTATTTTTTCCCACTTCAAGCACTGGTTATAGTTGTACTTTTTAGTTAATATAAACGCTTGTTATTTCAAAATGTTAATGCACTGACCGCACAACGTACTGCTTTGACTTGCACACTGGGGGACGGTTGAAACAAGTGTTTCAATCATCCCGACAGTGCCTGCTCGTGTGAATGGTTTACAAGAAAATCTCAATGGTTAATTCGTCCCCCAGTTCAATCGTCACGGCTCTCCCCTATGATGAGCGTTTTACGCCCACAGGCTGTCAGCACCCATCATCTCACTTGTATTGTGTATAAAGATCGGGGGGAGGGGGGAGGCTATACGTGCAAACGATCTGCTGGGAGGATGGGCGACCAATTGTTTACTAAAACTTTTACTCCTGAATGGTCCTCAACCCACTCCACTGTCCATGCCACTGCCTCCCTGCTGAGGGTCACCCCTGCCCTCCACTGCCTGATCCTGCATCTCTCTCCTGGGCGGTCTGCCTTCAGCTTCACAGATGACCCTGACATGATCGATACAGCCTCTAGCTGGCTCCTGGCTTGACTGCGCCTAATGACATGGGACTATATCCTGGGATTCTAATGGGAATCCTATATTACTTTATTTACCAAAATTTTCTTGTAATGTGTATCTAATGGAATAATAGTGGACTATCCGCCATCTGAGAGACTGAAAACCTGCCCTAGGCAGTTGGGTTAGCCCCTTGAGCCGTCGGAACTGCCCAAGGTTTCTTCCTCTACCATAACAAGTAAAAACAAAAAACGCTGCAAGGGAGTTTTTCCTTGCCCCTGTTGCTCATTGGGCCTCTTGTGTTAAGCGCTTTGTGACATGCCTTTTGTAAAAATGCGCTATATAAATAAAATTGAATTGAATTGAATTGAATTAAAACTGCAGAGTGATTCAAATAGCCTACCTATATCCCTAAATCCCTAATTCGCAAGCAGCACAAAATGCATGTCCTTGTGAAGACTTTTATTGAATTGAAGTACTATTTCACATCTTACACTCAAAATTACACATTGCAATAACAGAATCAAGTAAATCAAGTAAGTATTGCAATAACAGAACCCCATTCTGGAGCCATAGGCTACTGTAGTCCAGTGGTTCTCAAACTTTTTTGATCATTCCCCACTTAGAAAGAAGGAGAATTTTCACGCCCCACCTTACCTGTATCAACACCCCCGCTTCATGATCAGCTCCCATCTCCTCGCAAAGAGCAGACATCGCACATCTTTCGCTAATGCAGCTTTCACCATTCGTTTTTCCTACTAAAAAGTGATGGGCTTATTAGCGTGATTTGGGTGTGAAGTCTCCAAGCGCAATGTTAGGCCTTATACTGTCTGCTGCCAGTTGTCTGTCACAGAACACACATGAGTCGCTCGTCATCCCCAACTATGAATCTAAACGCAAACGCATCATACTTTCTTTGGTTGACTCTTCGTTTTTTTAGTCCGCCTGTCTTATTCTCATTCTCGCCATATTTTGTGACTGTGCGGCCATATGCACCGCAAATACTGCATACAACATTTTTCCATTTTTTTAACCATTAAACGTGATACTAGTGCACACATTGTGTAGCCGTTGTGTAGCCTATGTCGCAATTTATGCCAACATCTATTTTGTCTCAAAATGGTTTCAGGCTGGCTTAATTTTTCTGGTTTTCTATCAATCGTCCCGACTCTCCCCTACAGAAGGGGCGTTTTGCGTGTTTTAAGGTGTTTATACGTGCTAATTATGAATCCATTGTGAGTGGGAGCTCTTTTGTTGAGTAACCTTTAATAAAGACAAACACAAAATGCTTGTTTTATTCCGATTCTTCGCACCCCACCTGCAGTACCTCTGAGAAACGCTGCTGTAGCCATGTGAACACGCGTGTAGCCTAGTTCATTTATTGTGAGGCGCGTCCTTTGCCACAGAGTCGGGCCGTGCCCCACCTAGCAGCCATTGGTGCACCCCCCTCCCCCCAGCACAGGTCGAAAAACGTTAGGCTTTCATTTTATTAATATTTTAAAATTAATATGAAATGGAATAAAATAAATAAACTGGAGATCGTAAATTGCACTGGCATAACACGTTCGCTCAATGATCATTGGTCGCTGAGTAAACTTGATTCATTTGATTTCAATGTGCCTGTTGCGCTGCAGCGCGCAGAATCGTATCGTTAAAATTGTATCCGTTTTTATTTATCACCTTTTGTTCGCCTAATGGATGTATGAAAATGAATTTAAGAAAATGGTTTAGAATTGCCCATTCATTGCCTGCAACCTTTTTGACAGTAGCCCTTAGCTTAATTCACTTATTGCCAGCCTAGGCCTACTAAGAGATGAATAGTTGATCGAAGTTGGCTGGGTCTTACATTTGTGTTTCGTAGAGGCAATACGTGACTGTCTTATGTCAGTGCTGCCTGATGCGTGGCTACTCCCCGATTGCATGCCTGTCAGCTTCGGCCAAGTTGGTAGATATTGATGCCTGCTTTTCAGAACAGTCATATCAGAGGACCATTACAAAGCCTGGAGCAAGAACACAAACTGGGATGGATCAAGGGGCAAGCGAGAACTGCCAGAGAGTCTCTAACATTGAAAAGGACGATGGACATTAAAATGATTATATTTGATATGGGGCTGACAACGCAGAGTCTTGATGAGCTCCCTCTGTTGTGCGTTGATCACAGTCATCTTTCCCATGGGACTATGGGTCAGCATAGTTCACTGTATTAATTAGGCTATTTTTATTGAATTGGATAATTACTATATTTAGCCTACGGTTGGTTAACACAAACACAAAAACAACACTCAAATAACAGACTATTTACAGTAACAAAATAACAGTAGGCTATTCAGTATAACTAGCCTATTTCAGCTCAACTTTATTTCCTGACGGCTATAGGCTATAGAACTCGCGGTCGCGGGCGCTCCCAAGTGCCACCTGGTGGTTATTTGGGTACACTGCAGCTTCTTTAGAAAAAAAAAATTAAATAGTGCGTGACACACACATGACGCACGGGAGGTTTGTGCGTGCAGCCGGGCCATTTCATGTGACACAGACTGTAAGAGGTTTATGCCAGAATCCTGTTTTGTTGGTGCCATTACTGAGTTTACCATTACTGAGTCTAGCAAGCCATTGAAATAAATTAAATAGAACAGAAGACCTGTGCTACTGCTGTTGTGGTTTTCTGAATTCTTTTTTTATTTAAAATTTGTCAGTTTGTTTGTAAAAGGACTAAGAAGGAATGGCATCTGAATTCTTTGCCTATCTATCTATCTGGTATGTGTAGGTTCCATTGTCCTGTGACTGCTGGTGCAGCCAGCTGTAAGCCTCTCCAGTACTACCCACCTGTCCTTCCCAAACCTAAGACTGAATTCTGCGCCATCGTCTCTCACATCAACACCCCCTCGGACTTCTTTATCCAACTGGTGAGTGACACACACTGGTACTAAGTGACAGACTTAATATGGGGTTTGGAAATCAGTAAGTAAGGAACTGCTGCTTTACCACAACCGTAGCGCTGACTGTGCACGTTCACATGGTGACCTGTGTTGTGCATCCACATGTTTAGACGGAGAACATGGAGTTTCCCCTGCTGGCGTCAAAACTGCAGGCCTTCTATGGGCCTCAGTCTGAGGGTCTGCAGCTGAACTGCCCCATGCTAGAACAAGCCTGCGTGGCCCTCCACGAGGACAAGGTGTGGTACAGAGCTCTCATCACAGGTACGTGTGTATGTGTCTAGCTGACTGTCTCTAGTCATGTCTGTTTTTAAAAGGAAAATTTTGTGTTCGTTTTTAGTTTTGCTATTGGAGAGGTGCTCAGGCAATGTCTGAAATATTTTTAGAAATTCAGACAATTGTCTGTCTGTAAAGATTTGAAAATATATATTATAATATTATAAAGTGTCTGTTAAGTTGGGGCTCTGAGATGGTCCTCTTCACTGGCGTATGCCGGCATTGCAGGGTTTCATGGGACGAGAACGGCAGAGGTGCAGCTGGTGGATGTTGGGGTGAAGAAGTTTGTGCCAGTGAGCGACCTGAGAGTCATTAAGGATGAGTTTCTCTCCCTGCCCGCTATGGTGAGGCAAAGTCACCTCACGTAGGCTCTGTTACACTCTTTAAATGTGTCTTGTGTGATCCAAATACATCTGTTCATTTGCACAGTCTAAATACAAGTGTAAGCAGTTACAGTGAGACAATGTTATCTCTTTCTCTCTCTCTCTCTCTCTCTCTCTGTCAGGCTATATGGTGCTGCCTGGCAGACATAGAGTGCGATGAGGATTATTGGCATGACCCTAGCATTAAGAGGTTCAAAATACTGGCCGAAAAGAAGCTGGTCACTGTTATGACAAAGAGTGAGTGAGTTTCTCCTGGTGCTTAGAAACTGCTTGCATAGACAAAATCCATAGTAGTTGGGTATTAGGGATGAGTCGATTACAGATTTTGATGTTGGGATAAGTGCAAGAGAAATGGTGATTGTTGCGATCATTATGAAATAATACGTTTTAAATATCCAATTATTTATATCCTAAATGATTAAATCTTTTAATCAGATTAATCACAGCCCTAAAAGCCCTTGTCCTCCACAATGCTTATAGGTCTACTATCCTTTGCAATCCATTTAGTGATAGTGTTGTCCTAGACTAAGTGGCCTGTGTTCAGTCAGCATGGTCTGATGCAGGACGGGTGTTGCTTCGCATTGAGGTGGTACTTTAAGCTTGAACAGTTCCGGTGAAACGGAAACTCCTTACTGCAGTGCGTGCTAATTTTAATGTGTTTATTTATTGTCCTGTCTTTATTCTTCTTATATTCAAATTCCCCATCCAGAGGACCAACCGGTTTTTGCTGCTAGGCTGTTTTTCAGGTAGCTAGGCTAGCCGATCCACCAAGTAAATTAGGCTACTAGCTAAATATCAGTTATCTCTCAAACAAGCTAGCCTAAGTCACACTGTCAAACTCTTGATGTAAGCTACTGAAAACTTGAGAATGGCCCGTTTATATTAATATCCCCTTTGCAACTTAAGTGGAAGTAAGTAACATAGAATTAACATATTATATATCTGTTATTGTACATACGTTATGTTATTGCCGGTTGTCTCTGAGATGACTTGTCATGTCACGTGTTATGGCTACTTCATGGCTACTTTTTTTGTCAGCTTTTACAAATTGTATCCCCGTCATCTTCAATGACAATGTTATGGGGTAGTGTGTTGAGGGTCTTCAGGGTAGCACAAAGAGGCAGCAAGGAGTCACAAATGGCAAGACTTACAATTTATTTTCTTCCACCAGCAGTGACAGTGATTCCCATATGTACAAAAAGTGAAGAAAAAAGGGGAAAAAAAGGAAAAGAAAAATATATACAAAATATTTACAAAATAACTGACTTGGTGCAGCCACAGCTAAACACACAAGTATATACTGAATAGTAGCAAAAAGCGACCTCACACAACTGAGGATACTTAGGGATCACCAACAGCAAAGCCAATCTCTGTTCCTACCAACCGCCTCCTCTACAATGATCTTGCTACCCATTATATGGGTATCTGAACTCCCCCCTAACTAGGACAAACCACTAAAAAGGCAAAGCACAGGGGTGTTCTGAGAGCACAACACTAACATGCATTAAAATGAGCAATACATTGTTACAATCAGCCTATAAACAATATCAGGCCCCACTCACCATGTTAACGAATACCTGCATGCAAAAATATACATTGCAAAGTTACTCACAGAGTAGATTGATTTCGATAGGGCGCAACCACGCCACTAGCGAACATACCCAAACCATAAAGCCGTCCCGGGATAGGAGCGCTTCCCTAGTGACAACCAGGAAGAGGCTACTATGGCGCCAAGCGAGTAAGTTGTATGAAACTCTGATCAGACATTAAACATTACAACATTTATACAGACAGACAACACATTGACACCAGCAAGCTATTGTTAATGAAATGGTTGTACATGTAATCGTTGAATACAAAAATAAACGGATGTTTTCCCTGATGGCTGAATAAATGTATGTTTGTTCATGTATGCGAGTGGAAGATGTAACGTGGTTTTAACAGTATGTGTGCACCCATATGTTTAAACACACGCAACAATCAGGATGGTATTTGCAAACATGACATGACATTATTGTATCCGGATTATTGAACATTGATGACATGACTTATAGCGGCAGCAAACCGTGTATCACATTTCAAATGCGGCCGCCATGAGGACGCGGTGAGGATGCGCAAATGTACGCAGCCTCACAGACAACAAGGTAATTTTTGGGAAAATCAAAAAACTCCCTCACTGGTAATTTTAGTTGTGCTGTAGGCGTTCTCTTGGCCATTGCAGCTCTCTTCTGCTGGCAACAGTAAGATACCGCAGGTCATACTCATAAATGACAGTTTCCCTCCGTTGGCTACACGTGTTCTGCAGGTGCAACTTTATTTTTCTTCTGTGCGAATGTGCCAGTTGGTCTACTATTCCAATTACGGTTCATCAGAAAGTTATTAAAAAATGTTTTCATGCGATATTTGAGAGCTTTTTTATTGCGGTTAATCGCAAAACGAATAATCGTCTCATCCCCATTGGGTATGCAGGCTGTTTGGGTGTAAACATTTCTGTAATATGCTCTCTCCTGGCATACTTAATTTTTGTAACTACTTGCCTTGGCAATGTGATCTGACCACATCTGTCAGATCAATGTAAGTGCATTTGTGTGTTTGGCACTGTAGAGTTTATGTCCTGCTACGGGCCTGTACCAGTCATTCTATTTGAGGGAGAAGACAGAAGAGAATCCCACAGTGTTGCACGCATTCTTGTCGCTGAAGGATTGGGCAAGAGGTAAACACACACAAACATGGGCGCACACACACACACACACTAAAACACTTGCTTGGGTGTATTTACTGTATTAGCACTTAAGTATTTATTATATTCTATTATTTTATATGATGATGCACTGACCAGAGACATCTCTCCATTTCATTGTACCTGTGACAGTACAATAAAGGACATTCATTGCTTGCAAACACACACACACTTAAAGGCACACCAATATTTTTAGGTTAATTTTCCAGCTTTGTAGTCACTTCACCTAGTGTTCATTCCGCAGTCACAAGCTATATACACCTAAAGGCTTATACGTGGTATGGCTCATATTTAGTAAATGACTGCAGTTGCTGTGCTGAAGTTCTTATCCCATCACTGCGTTGTGGTTGGTGCAGTCCAAAGAACATGAAGCCAATAACCCCTGAGGTGTCCGTCTGGGACCCACCCCTGGAGAGTGTGGAGGTGGAGCCCAGTGTGGTGGAGAAGTCCAGTGGCATCCAGCTGAGTCCGTCAATCATCATCCCAGCCAGTCAGAAGGATATTGAAGTGAGAGTAACCCATGTGACATCGCCAGCCAACATCTACGTTCAGCTTCTTCAGTACAGTCGACAACTGAAGAGGTACTCAACTTTTTAAATTGATTTTCCTTTCTATCATGATTCTTAGGAGTGGTAAAATGTCTAGTCAGGAGAATATTTGATAAGGAGATTATTTGAGACTTAAATATATACCAAAAAATATATACCAAATAGCTAATCAACACTATTTTAACACTATCCTATCTTAAATCTTAGGCCATATTCAGTTTGTGTCAGATGCCAGTTTGCTATTTGGTCTATCAAGTTCTCTCTGAGTCCCTTCGACGCACAACACATTGAGATAGATCGCAACTTCATTGTGTCTTTGCTGAAACTAACTACAACCAACTCTTTTGCAAAAAAAACTGAAGAACTTTCCCGTGAAAGCTTTGTGCTCATCCCCTGGCAAACCTCTCTGGTGCCTTGGATAATCGCGGATGACCACCGTCAGGAGATGCAAGGCTTGTTACAGAGCAATGCCTCGCGATGACCGGCACCGTGCTTGCTATTCGTGCCTGGGCCCGGACCATGAACAAATCTTGGCGGCAGATCCAGCGTCGTGCCATGCCTGCCTTGTTCTCCACCCAAGAGCCCTCGTTGCTTGCTGCCGGCGACACCCCGGATCTTCACCCGACTTCCCCTGGGCAGACGGCTAGTGTGGTTTCGGCCCGCTATGCCTCTGCCTCCCAGTTAGCTACTGCAGCCAGCCAGCTAGCTTCTCCCAGGTTAGCTTCTCCAGTGGTTCTGGCCCTAAGGCAGTTAGCCTCCACCCCGCTAGCTTCGCATGTGGCTTCGGCCCCTGTAGGTTTAGCGGCTAAACAGCTAGCAGGCCCTGTAGCTCAGGCTCTCCGGCTGCTAGCTTCCTCTCAGGCGACCGTTTCTGTGGCTTCGGTCCTGGAGACGGAGGCTTCTGAAGACGACAATGTTCTCTCCATCATGGCTCGGGAGGGGAGCCATTTCAAGGACATTGATGAAGACCCGCCCCGCCGAACTCAAGCAGCTGCTGTCACCAGGCAGAGATGTTCACAAGTAATTTTTTCCAAGTCAAGTCTGAAGTCTTTGTGCACGAGTCAAAGTCAAGTCTCAAGTCTATGATGGGTAATGCCAAGTCAAGTCTCAAGTCTTCCGTCCCAAGTCCAAGTGAAGTCTCAAGTCTTTAATGGCTATTTTGAACATATTTTGACCAGATGCATACCTTACAGAAAACTACATGACTGTAACTCTACTGTATTACACCCTACTACTATTGTAAATATGGAGGATACAACTAATAATAGTTGAAGCACCCTTACAAGAGCAACTATGTTACATACAGGTAACATCCAGTGTCCAGCTATTTTGTTTACATTGCGTTTGTTTCTGTAAAAGGCAATATATGACGTTAAGACTACTGAAGCAGGCTAATATTAGGCTTAGAGTAATTCATTGGAATATGACTGCAGTATTCTTGTGTTAGACGTTAGGAAAGATTTTTTTCTTAACTGGCAAACAAATAGGCACCTGCACGGTGTTTTAGGATGATTAATCCAAATCATTAATTGATGTTTAAGGATAGGCTGCTGTTATGGAATCAGTGACAACAGTTGCGTCGGAGAGACTCAGAGAGGAGTCTCTGATTTCTTATCTTACTGGCAAAACACTTTGTAACTTTGAAACAACAGACTTGTTGACACTTACACCGTATTCCCGCTTTAAAACATGTTATGTAGAGTAGTTTAGTCTAATGTAGTCTAAGACTAACATTATCCACAAATAGCAGCATCATATGATGGAAAGAAAAACTTAAAAAATACCTGTCAGGTTCAGATGTAGTCTGCCTAAATGAGGGCACTGCGCCATCATCCAGGCACCTAATAACAGAGCCATCACCCGTGGTGGTGATCAGTCGTTCAGATGGTTGTGTGGTGTGCATGCACTGTAAGTTACTCTGTCCAATTACCAGGATCCAGGACCAGCTCCAGCGTAACTTTGACCGGTCGTTGTCCAAGAGTGTGGACTGGGAGGAAGGCATGGCTTGTGCCGCCCTCATCAATGGGGTCTGGGAAAGAGGAGAAGTGTCCAGAATCATCTCCAGCAACATGTTAGAGGTCAGCAACATGTCTTGAGTTTTCCCCTCTCAGGGGAGTGTTCAGGATAACGCTATCTATCTTATCCTGTCCTTCCAGCTTAGCTTCAGGTGAATACATGACTTATGTGTATTTAAAGAAATGTTTTGGAGTAAATCAACCTATAGCCCTTATGTTTGGGGTCACTGAATGGTATTGGTAGGAAAAAGAACAAGAAAATTTGCTGTATGATATACACCACACCAAACTACAGCTAACTGGGGTAAAGGTAAATTAAACTGAAAAATAGTTCTATTTCGTTTCTCCTGACCGCCAGGTGGTGCTTTTTGCACTTCTGAATGTTCATCACATGCTCTTATGCAGGTCGAATGTTTTGAATACCAACAAGGTCACATGTGACCGGGGTGACGTATGCCCTTGTGATGGCATTTAAGGTACGCTCACCTCGGAAGTGACCTCTTGTCATCTCTCGAGTCTTGTTCACCCATAACGGGTGGGAGTTGCGTTTTTTTCGCCCTCTTAAGACTGCGATAATTGATTTGCCATTTTAAGTCATGCTACGGAACTGGTGAGTATCCACGCATTGTTGCTGTGATAGTTTGCAGCTAAGTTTACCGAGTCTGCGGGTGTGTTCGCCTAGAACAACTTCTGGTTTATCTGCGGCTTCGGAGAGTAGCCTTTGGTCTCCCTGCTGCTTATATTTATTGTTTACTGTGGGTGATTCCGCCCCGAGTCCTAGTATTTTCAAATGTGAAATTAATTGTTTATTGTTTATTGTGGGTGATTCCGCCCAGAGTCCTAATATTCGCAAAGACGAAATTAACTGTTTATAGTTTATTCCGCCCTGAGTCTTGATATTTGCAAGTACAAAATTAAAATTGACACGTATTTCAGTGGGTGATTCCGCCCTGAACGTGCTACTAGCATTAGTAGGCTAGACTACTCGCGATTTGTGGTTCGGAGGGTGGGCTACGGTGTCCGGCCTATATAGCCTATTCTCCCCGCACCCTGTTGTGGGTGATTTCGCCCCCGGCGGTAATATAGCGGATGTGAAGGCCGTATTTCGCACATGCGGGCATTATATCTAATCGTGGGATTGAAGTTAATTATTATTTTGTTCAGCTTTTGTCATGGGTGATTCCGCCTAGATTATTGAATGCCTGATTTAACGTGCATCCCTGCGGGTGAGTAGCCTATGAGCTTTGACTTGTGTTTCAGGAATTCCGACCCCAGTGTATCCTAATTTAAATTATTGTGTGGTGGGTGATTTCGCCCCTAACCAAGGCATTATATATTGTTTGTGGTATACCCTGTGTTAAGATTACATTATAAATACATTATTATATATAAGACGGTTAATAATTATTAGCAGCCACCCTCACTTAATAGCTGACTTGTTCCAGGCAGATTATGTTTCTGTGTACTTGCTGTGGTACTTCTCTTGACCCTAAGGATGGACATGATCAATGTCCAGACTGCCTTGGCATTGACCACCTGAGGCAGGGGCTGACGGACCAAGCCTGTATGAACTGCACCTGCCTGAATATTGCCTCCCGGGAAGATAGACTAGCCTGTGCGGAGAACCGATTAGGCTCTCAGTTGCAGGCAGACCCAGTTCCCCCTAGGCCACGGAAGCACCACAGGCCGGAGGCAGAGGAGGCTTCAGGCCGGACCCGGCATAAGCGTGCAAAGGTGGACCAGGTTGCCCAGAAGGTGGACACCATGGCCTCCAAATTTGCGGAAATAAAGTCACTACTCTTGAATCTGCAACGTCCTGAAGCACAGCCCACAGGGACTCCCGCCATGGCGGCCTCTCATGAACCATCCACAGGACCTTCGGTGCTGTTCCCAGCGGTAGAGGTGGATGAGGAGGAGGTCCTCTCCACCAGGGCATCAGAGAGCCTGAGGGTACTGGATGAGTGGGGGGGGGGGGGCATTCCATGGGCATAGACAGTGACACAGGCCCTGCATCTGACCGTAGCTCCCCGAAAGGCTCAGTGCAGGATCAGGGCTCAATAGTGAAACCCGCTCTTAAGATAATACTGGCACGCCTGGGACTGGACGTGCCACCGGCGGAGGTAGCCGCACAGAGTGCCTTTTTTCAGCAGGCCCCTAACCCCAAGACTTTCAGTATCCCACCATTACCCCCTTATATAGTGGAGTTACAAAAATGCTGGTCAGACCCCAGACGCCTTACCCACCGAACCAGCGAAGATAGGGCATTGGCCAATATACAGGATGCCCCAGCATATGGTCTTGACTCAATGCCAGGCATTGAACCTAGCAGCCCTGATTGTTTCACCATGGGAAGCTTTGAGGCCTGACGCGCGTTGTCCTCGGCCACAGTGCTGCATAACGGACGAATATATTTGTAGGGGTTACGAAGTGGCGGCATGTGCCGCCCGTATTGGAAACTCAATGTCTCATCTATTGTTGGCCCTGACCCAATCACTCCAGTCATCTGGAGTAGACCAATCTGTACGTGATCTGACCGACACGTTACAGGCATTTGCCTACATGTCTAGGGAGCAAGGTAGAGTCATGTCTAATTTCACCCTTGCACGGCGCCAGGTCTGGCTGACCCAATCGCCTCTGTAAGAACCCTGTAGAAGGGCCCTTCGCTCACTTCCAGTGATCCCTGGACATCTTTTTGGACCGGCGGCGCAGGAAGCGCTTCAGCGCGGCCTACAGGTGACCCAGGCCAGGCAGCAATATGCTAGCCTGCGCCATGTACCTATTCAGGCACGGAGTACCTATTCAGGCACGGAGTACCGGCATGGCAGTGGGCCACGCCCAGTGGGCCACGCCCACGTCACAACTGCAACAGTCACTACTACAGTCACTACTGCCTACTACCTTTCGTCAGTCGGCCTTTCGTCAGCCAGTCTTTCGTCAACGGCCTTATCAGGCACAGCAGAGCACCTAGTGGTGGCGGGAGGTGAGGGAACAGGCAATGACTGCCTCCTGCCGGCGGTCGGTCGCTTCACCAGCCAGCAGCTCGCTCGCTGGGAGGCAACTACATCAGACCCCTGGGTGGTGGCCACCGTATCTCACGGTTACACCATCCAATTCAGGTACCGACCGCCGAGGTTCCAAGGGGTCAAGATGACCAGGGTCAGAGACAACATCAAGGCCCTGGCCCTGTGCCAGGAGGTCCGGGCCCTCCTGGAAAAAAGATGCCATCCAGTCTCTAGAGCCATCTATACAAAACAGTGGGTTTTATTCCACGTATTTTGTAATCCCGAAAAAAGGGGGCAGACTTCGCCCCATACTCGACCTGCGGCCCCTAAACAGGCAACTCAGGGTGCTCAAATTCCACATGCTGCGCACAGTCGACGTACTGACAGGCATCAGGTGGGGCGACTGGTTTACAGCAGTAGACCTGAAAGATGCCTTCCATGTACCCATAGAACCCCATCATCGTCAGTTCCTTCGCTTCGCCTTCGAGGGAAGGGCCTACCAATTCCGCGTTTTGCCTTTCGCAATATCTCTGGCACCCAGGGTCTTTAAAGATTCGTGGCAGCAGCGTTGGCCCCGTTGCAAGGCAGAGGTATGCGCATATTCCCTTATTTGGACGACTGGTTGATATGCTCCCAGTCCAGGGAAGAAGCACTCAGGGACTCAACCCAACTACTCTGGCACATCACCGGGCTGGGGCTCACGGTAAATTTCGAAAAGAGCTCCCTGACGCCAAGGCAACAGGCAGTTTTCATCGTCATCCAGTTGAACTCCCAACAGATGAGTGCATGTCCTTCCGAGTGGCGGGTCGAAGATATTCTCCAGCAGGTAAGCCGGTTCCAAGTGGGAATGTCCCAGACGCTGAGGTCCTTCCAGGTGCTGCTGGGTATGCTTACGGCTGCATCCCACATTGTCCTTCTGGGCCTCCTCTCGCTGAGGCCTCTCCAGATGTGGGTGAACAGTCTTGGCTTGCACCCAAAGCACCATCGACACCGATGGATCAGTATCACAGCCAGCTGTCGGCGCTGCCTCCGGCCGTGGGGAAGGCGCTCTCACCTGACACACAGGGTCTCTTTAGGCCTTATAGTCCATCGCAGAGAAGTCGTGACTACCGATGCTTCTCTAGCCGGTTGGGGCGCTGTGTGGCAACACAGGGCTGCCTGAGGCTTATGGGGCCCACCACAGCGGCGGACACACATGAACGAACTGGAGCTAGAGGCTGTCCTGAGAGCTCTCAAGCATTTCCTGCCTGGTCTTGCAGAGAGACATGTCTGGGTCAGAACAGACATCACATCCATAGTACACCACATAAACCACCAAGGGGGCACCAGATCTCTGCCCTCCCTGAAATTGACACGGCGGCTGCTTTAATAGGCCTACCCGCGTCTTAGTGTAGCCACATCTTGGGCAGCACTGAAGGGGATTCCGCTCCCTGATGTCTGCGCTGCGGCATCATGGTCATCGACCTGCACGTTTGCTAGATTTTATAGGGTCAATGTGGCAATGCACAACTCTTTGGCCTCGGCGACCCTCTCCAGCTCTCTCGTGACCCTGTTGGCATTAGTCATCCAGAAGTGCTAAAAGCACCGCCTGGCGGTCAGGAGAAACTAAATAGAACGATGGTTACGTATGTAACCGCGGTTCTATGAGTTTCGGAAGGCTGCAGAGAAGATTGCCAAGAGGTCACTTCCGGGGTGAGCGTACCTTAAATGCCATCACAAGGGCATACGTCACCCCGGTCACAGGTGACCTTGTTGGTATTAAAAACACTCGACCTGCATAAGAGCATGTGATGAACATTCAGAAGTGCTAAAAGCACCGCCTGGCGGTCATCCGAAACTCATAGAACCGCGGTTAGCCTTGAAATCTAGTGATCCTCTGTAGTGGATAGTAGGGCTGGGCGATTTTACCAAAAATAAAAATATCCGATTTTTTTTTTTTTAATTCTCTCTTAAAAATTATTGCAGACATCAAACACGTCAGTGCAATTATACTGCTGTGTCCTTGAACTAAAAACATGCAGCTCTAAAAAATAAAGGGAACACTTAAACAACACAATGTAACTCCCAAGTCAATCACACTTCTCTTAAAATCAAACTGTCCACTTGAGAAGCAACACTGATTGACAATCAATTGATTTTGTTATCAGCAAATTCAACTATGTAAAGAACAAATTATTGAATAAGAATATTTCATTCATTCAGATTTCGGATGTTTTATTTTAGTGTTCCCTTTATTTTTTTGAGTAGTGTATATACACACACTGATAATACAAGGTAAATGAGGCTCTGTGTCATTCAACAATCAGATTTGATGTTTTAACCCTCGCTTTTAAGTTTTAAACTTTGCATTTCAAAAGAAAGGGCAGCATGTCTGTTGCAGTGTGTAACTTGATGGCCTTTCCATCCCACTCCCTTTTCATCATACGGCACGCAGATTGTAAAAGTCTCCTCTTGGGATGGCAAAAACTAAAAGTACTCCTGACCGACCACCGTGTCTCATTAGTCCTCTGAAACCAGTTAACCTGTCAGATGCGTTACGGCAGCGTTAAGCCAAGCCGTCAAAATACAATTAAAAGACAATTAAAATTACTTTTTAGAATGTTGATGAAGCCCGCTAACTGTTAGCCTACGGCAGATGCGGCTTATACTTTAACTGTACACATCGGTAACGTAGGCCATCAGGTGTAGCAACCTGTTTGAAGCTAATTTGAAACATTGCCATGGCTCATAAGAAAATTACCGCTCTGATGAGACCCTACAAGTTGAGTTTGAGGAGACGGTAGTACTAATAATAGTAAAGCAGTTGATCATCATTACCTTATCTGTTAACACGGAAGATCATGATAGTAGTAATTTCCAATTCACATTCCTAACAGTGGGCTAGTAATGCTGTGCAACTTCCAAAAAGTCATCTCATCTGATAATCTGTGTGAATGGAAACAAACCGACTACAGATAAATTTGATCACTTAACGTTTATGCGCTCAACCACCGGCCAAATGGTCACATCAACATCCCTAGTCTCAAGTGTAGTTTTGTAGCATGCGTGCTCGATCTGCCGTCTCTATTTTGAAAGTTTACTTCTCCTGCCCATGTTTGTGGTTGTGTTGCGCGGGGGAGGAGCCGGGGACAGTTGAACGGAACGTGAAAAATACCCAGATGTTAATGAAGGAAAGAAAAACTCAAATCATGCTAAATCAACTTCGGTTTTCGTAACAAATTCGATAAATTGATTAAATCGATTTTTTGCCTAGCCCTTGTGGATAGTTGTGAGGAATGAACCATAGGATGAACCTCAGTAGCTCTTCTCCCAAGTTTGTTCGGACCAATCACATCACTCTGTTCTAAGTTTCCTAGACGCATCATAGCATATCAGTGTGCCGACACAGTTTAAAAGACACTTGTTGATTCTGACTCATGGATTGACTCTAGTCTGTTGTTCGTGGCCAGACTATACATTTTGGTGTTATAGTTTGGCTTAGGGCAGGGCAATATGGCCAAAAATATTTATCATGATATATATTTGAAAATTAACGATAACAATATAACTGACTTGCACCAACTGGTCTTAGCTAAGCCTGGTCTTAAAAACAAATTGGTCTTTGTTAAGACCAATCTTTAGGATAGATTTTAAGTCGGTTGCACCAACACAATTTATGCCTGGTCTTAACTACGCCCGGTGTTAGTGATGCGCGTCCATGTGAGGCTTCCGAATTAGAACTAAGAATGAGCATTGCTAAGATATACTAAACGCTGTAGACTTCGCGTTGGTGAGCATAGCGTGGAAGACGGCGACTCAATGGCAAAGATATTCTGCGAATGACACGACAGGCAGTGGATTGTTAAATACCGATCGTGTGTCCTACAGTGTTATGAAAGGCGCAGTTTGCATAAAATTGCAATGTTATAAGCACTAGCAGGTCTTTTCTGCCGAATAGGAAACCTTCATTAATTTCATTGTCGTTATACATATCTAGGGGATTACTCCTGTCCCTAATTATTCTGTCACATCTAAACGCTCTCTCGTTGTTCACCCTATGTATCAGATGTGCCATGTTTATTACAATTAGATTGTAGTTTTCTTTGAACTATGGCAACTAGGCCATATTTTAATATTTACGCCAACCCCTGACTAGGCGTAAAACTTACGACTGGTCTTTGCAAGTAGAAGGCACAAGCCCTGTTGGTGCATCCGGCGTAACAATCAAGTTGGACTTAGAATATTGAGTTACGACCAAAATGGCGTAAGACCAGGCTTAAACCCTGTTGGTGCAACCGGCCCCTGATGCATAGATAGAGCACATCTTCAGTGATGTACCTGAGTTCATTGGGTGTTTCAGGTCTTTCGAACATCAGACACCCTCTCTCAGGCGACCCAGCTGAGATTGATCAGGCCTCAATTTGTGCCCTAGCAGCACTTAAGCCCTCAGCACTTGCGCCTTGTGCCCTCTTTATCCAAAGCCATCTAGAGGCATTCTCTGCTGCCTCTATGCTGTTATGGATGGACCTCCTCCTTCTCTCTCCTGTGATGCCAAGTGCAGTGTAGGCTCTGTACAGAGAATGTCTGGCAAAGCCTCTGCTCCCTACCTCCACAGGCAGGCACCTAGCCTTCCAGCCTTGTCTGTGGCAGTCGACTGACCAGGCTGTCATACTTTTTCCTCTTCCCCTTAATCCTAGAGGCACAGGCTGTGGTTAGGGGAAGTATATCAAGGTTGTACACAAATATATTTGACATGGAAGGCTGTTCATTGATTATCTTGAAAGAAAATTGTGAGAAGGATATTGGTGCAAATATTACAAATGATTATTGGTCTAACATACTTCAAAGAAATTCCACTTCAATATGTGCAAGACATAGTTTAATTCAGTTTAAGATTGTACACAGGCTCCACATGTCAAAGGTTAAGCTATCCAAAATATATCCAGAGGTTGATCCTATTTGTAACAGGTGTAGGCAAGCACCTGCTACTCTTTTCCACACATTTTGGCCGTGTTCCATTCTTATCTCATTCTGGTTTTCAATATTTGAAGTATACTCAGTAATATCAGGTCTAAACATTGCCTGTCACTGTACCGGTATTACTGTGAATGGTATAATATGGCCCAGCCATAGTTTGGCTTACCAAGCTATATTGAACGGGCAATGGAATGAGTTATCCCAGACATTTCCTGGCCTTTAAAGTGTGGATTGGGTAGATTTCAGGGTGTTATGATTTGTGCATGGAATTGAAAAGTCTGGTAAAGAATGGACCGTCATAGAAAAGTTTAGAATTTAGAACAGGGCAGATAATCTGATGGTATACATGTATATATGTGTGTGTGTGTGTGTGTGTGTGTGTGTGTGTGTGTGTGTTTGTGTGTTGTGGCCTTTGTGTTCACAGGTTCTGCGTTGCGATTTTGGGAACACTGTCAGGGTTCCCGTGGACAACCTCCGGCCCCTTCCCACTCACATGATCGGCTCGTTTCTCCTTGAGTGTAGTCTAAGCGGAATAAGGTGAGGACACCTGTAGATGATTTAAAATCAAGCCTATATAACATTGCCCAACACAACACAGGATGCAATAAGACACAGTTGTTGGTGGCAGTTGTAAATGCACTCAGGGATCCATATAGGCGGCACTGCATGTACCATAATAAATTAGCAACTGTGTGTGTGTGTGTGAGAGAGAGAGAGAGAGGGAGAGAGAGAGAGAGAGATTCTTTTAACTTTGTTCTTGTCAACTAACTTTAAGTTAGTTGACAAGAACAGCTTTGTATGAATGAACTGAGTCCATTTCTGTAGTAGTGCCAATATTTAAAATTGAAGTAGGCTAGACTTGGCATGAACTGCTCAATGTTTGTCTTAAACCTTATGACTGTCTGACTCCCTATCACTCTTTAAGGCCAGCAGGGGGACCTAAGTGGACAGCCACATCTTGTGACCTGATTTCCTTTTATTTGACTGGAGCCACAGCTCTGATGACAGTCAAGGTGGGTGGGTCAGGGTGTCTGTGCAGTTTGTGTCTGTGCAGTTATGTCCAGTCTGAGAAAATCAAGGTGTGTGTGTATGCTTGCCTGTAAATGTGTGTTCATTTGTTTGTTTGTGTGTATGCACAGCAAAGTCCAGCTTATGAAAAAATGTGTGGTGTGTGTGTGTTTGCAGTTCAGTCTGAGAATATAAAGGTGTGTGTGTGTATGCATGTGTGCGCAATAGCCCAGCTCCATCTTGACTAAATGTGAAAACATTTGTTTAATGTGTGTGTGTGTGTGTGTGTATCCAGGAACCTCCTCCAACACATCCAATAGGTGTGTCTCTGTTCTGCTCCAACCGGGCTGGGCAAAATGTCAGTGTGGCTGACTACCTAATCAGTGAAGGTTTGGCACTGCCCAAGAGGAAGTCAAGGTGTGTGTGTGTGTGTGTAGTGCATAGTACCATCAGATCTGCAATCTAAGCATACATCAAACCTCATTCTGTTTTAGCTATACAGTCAGCCATTTCTGAGTGATCTGATTTATAAAACATTTTTGTTGTCCAATGCAAAACTCGAGATATAGCTGTAAAAAAATCAAGACACATTTTGACACACTTCTTATTGTGTCATAGATATTTGTTAGCATCTTAGTAGGGTTTCAAATAGTTTAAACTTACTGTCCTAGATGTTTCCATAAAAAAAGGAGCATGATCTTGATCCCAGTAATGAGAACCTGTTTTCACCCCTGAGTTATAACAGTAGACTTAGCTGCAAATTCCCATGTTTCCTGAAGAAAATATGTAATGTTTTAAAACCGCATATTTAAACGTCAGGATTCAGAACAAATTCTGTATTTAAATGAAAATTTTGTTTTCAGGATTCTGCGTTTCCCTGGGTCTAGTGAAGGTGGGAAGTGTTTGTTGCCAAGACACCCCCTGTTTCTGCAACAATTTGTAATGCAACTGGGGAAATGTGACTGTTCTGTCTATTGCAGTTTGAATAGCAGCATTTCCACATTTGTGTGTGTGTGTGTGTGTGTGTGTGTGTGTGTGTGTGTGTGTGTGTGAGTGTATGTGTGTGTTTGTGTGTGTGTGTTTGTATTCCAAAGGGAGGCAAATTTAGGAGAGGTGTTCGAGTCAAAGCCAAAGCCAGTGGAAGCTCTCCCAGTCTTGGAGGTGACCATTGATGACCCCTTACCTCTCCCAGATGAGGTGGCCTCCAGCATAGATGATCTCACCTCAGAAATGGCCCCCATTACTGAGGCCTACCCTCCCCCTGAACCACCAATCCAACTCGGGCACACACGCATGTCCATCACTGCAGTTGGTGATGATGGAGTCATCTATGGCATGACCTCTCAAGCAGGTGTGTGTGTGTGTGTGTGTGTGTTGAGTAATAATTGAGTTAACACTTGCATGACTATCACTGCAGTAGAGTACAGTGGGGTCTGTCACATAAATAGGTTCATAGGCTGTGTGTCTGTGTTTTAGGGAAAGGAAAGGCATCACTCACGCTTCCAGATGTTCCGATGAATTGTTGAGTCTATAATAAATGAAGCATATGCTCAGGCTGCAATAATCACATTTTCCCTTCTTTTCCACCTCAAAGTCATGGTGTTATTTGGCCCATTTTTTCCATATATCGCAGAGCTAGAATTAAGCACTTCTTGGCTACTGTTTAGTGTAACACACAAATCGAGGATTACGAATGTAACCCTTGTTCTATTTCGTTTCTACTGACCGCCAGAAGGCGGTGCTTACAGCACCTGGATGACACATATCAACAAGGTCACGAGGGGGAGAACTCACCCTTCAGATCACCTAATGGCCTAAGAGAGTGGCGGTGGCTAACAAGTTATTAGTAGCCACGTTCACCCTGTAGAATCTTGCGAATGTGCAGGATGATGCCCAAGATGCTGCCGTGCAAATGTCAGATAGTGGCACTCCCCTTAGGGCTGCCCACGACGTTGCCACACTCCGGGTTGAGTGACCGCGGACGGAGGCAGGAATTGGTAGGCCCCTGCTGCTATAAGCCCTGCAGATTACCTCAACAATCCACCTGGACAGTTGTTGTTTTGACAACGCCTGGCCCCGTCTTGGCCCAGAATGGCAGACAAAGAGTGATTTCGACTGCTGGAATCCAGCGGTTGTCTGAATATAGATCCTTAGGGCCCGGACTGGACACAGCAGGGCTGCATTTCCCCGCTGTTCGTCCTCCCCAATTGGAGGGTCAAATGCGGCTAACTGGAGGGGTTGATTCACAAACGAAGAGGAGAAAACCTTAGGTAAAAAAGAGGGGTTAGGCCACAAAGTGACCCCAGCTTCTCCCGGGGCCCACTGAAGGCACTCCCGGTTGGTTGACAGAGCGTGCAACTCCCCCACTCTCTTTGCTGAAGCCATGGCCAAGAGAAAAGCAGTCTTTAGTGACAACCATTTGTCCTCTATGTTATCCAAGGGTTCAAATGGGTGCTGGCACAGTACCTCCAACACTAATGGCAAGTCCCAAGAGGGCGTCTGGCTCCGCTGTGGGGGCCTCAGGCGCTGTGTCCCCTTCAGAAAACGTGTCACCAGTGTGTGGGAGCCCACGGTGACGCCATTCACTCTGTTATGTCCGGCCGATATAGCCGCGGCATAAACCCGGATTGTGGCTGCTGCAAGGCCCTTCTCAAAACAGGACTGTAAGAATCTTAGGATTACTGGTACTGGGCAACTGGTTGGTTCCTCCCCGTGGGCCTGACACCACTCCGTGAAGAGTTTCCACCTGTTTGCATAAAGTGCACTAGTGGAAGCCGCCCGTGAGTTATTGATGGTATGAATGACTGCTGGGTCGCAAGCGCCTATCAGAGGCTCGGGCCCTTCAGAGGCCTTACCCACAGCTGTAGATGTGCGGGATTCGGGTGCCAGATCTGTCCCCCCAGTTGTGAGAGGAGGTCCGCACGAATGGGGAGACACCAAGGGCGTTTCACCAGTAGACTGTGCAACACCGGGAACCACAGCCTCCGGGCCATCTGGGGGCTATCAGTAATACCGTATGGCCCTCCTGTGAGATCCTGTGGAGAACAGCTGGAATTAGAGGAAGCGGGGGGAATGCATAGAAAGTCTGCTGGGGCCACCAATGTGCCAGCGCATCTCGGCCTAAGGGGCTTGTTTCTTCTAGGGCAAAACCATAGGGGGCAGTGTGTAGAGTCTTGGGAGGCGAATAGGTCCACCTCTGCTCTGCCATAACGCTGCCAGATTGCCTGCACCACCTCTGGGTGCAGCCTCCACTCCCCAGGATGAGGGCTCTGTCGCGACAAGAAATCTGCTGCTGTGTTCTTGCTGCCTGCTATGTGCATAGCCTTCAGGCTCAGCAAGCGGGGGTATGCCCAGGACAGCAACTGGTGAACTAGTCTCAGGGATGACTGAGACCTCGTACTCCCCTGATGGTTTATGAGGTAAACCACAGCTGTGTTGTCGGTTCTTATGAGCACATGTTTCCCTGACAGCACTGGAGAGAAGTGCTTGAGGGCAAGGAGAACAGCCTGAAGCTTCAATACATTTATGTGTTGCCGCTGCTGTTGGGAATTCCACAGGCCGCGAATAGCTCTGCACTGCCAAACAGCACCCCAACCGGTCAGAGAGGCGTCGGTTGTTACAACCTCCCTGCGGGAGGGACACCAAGGGGAACTCCCCGAGTCAAGTTTGTCCGGCTCCTCCACAGCCGCATGTACCGAATACACCTGGCAGTGACTCTTACTAGTTTGTGCCTGTCGGTCCTCGGGTCCAACCCCAGTTTGTTTATCCAAATCTGGAGAGGCCTCAAAGAAAGGAGGCCTAGGGGGACTACGGCAGCAGCTGCTGTGAGGGTGCCTAGTAGCACTTGGAAGGAACTGAAACTTCGCAGCCTGCCTCTCCTGAACTGTCCTACCCGACTGAGGATGTCGTTCACCCTCTGCGGAGACAGAGTTGCCTCTCCGTCCAGAGAATCCAGCTGGATACCAATGAACACTGTATGCTGACATGGTGTCAGGGTGCTTTTCTCCTGGTTCACCTTGAGGCCTAACTTGGCCGTGTGAGACAGTAACAGAGCTAGGTCTCTGAATGAATCTGCCTCTGTTCGAGACTTTCTGTAGCGGTGCGAGTGCTGCAGTCACGAATCTTGTGAAAACCCGGGGGGGCAGAGATATGCCGAAGGGGAGTACTCTGAATTGATAGGCCCTTCCCTCGAATGCGAAGCGTAGAAACTGCTGGTGATGTGGAGCAATTGGTATGTGAAAATAGGCGTCCTTGAGGTCTATCTTTGTGAACCAGACGTCTTTCCCGATGGCCTGGAGTACGTCTGTTGTGCGCAACATATGGAATTTCAGGCTCTTGAGGTATTTGTTTAAAGACCTGAGGTCCAAAATGGGGCGAAGTCCACCCCCCTTTTTTTGGAATTATAAAATAAGTGGAATAGAAGCCACTGTTCTGTGAACATGGCTCTACGGACTCTATTGCTCCTTTTGCTAAAAGGGCTTTGACCTCCTGGCGTAGGGTCAGTGCCTTGGCCTCGTCCCTTACGGCTGTGATCTTGACCTCTGTGAACCTTGGCGGTCGGCGATTGAAGTGAATGCTGTAGCCCTTTGATAGGGTGCTCAGCACCCAGGGGTCTGATGTTAGCTCTTCCCAGCTCTACAGTTGTTGACTGGTGAAGCGGCCGACCGCCGGAACAAAGCAGTCACCGCCTGCCTGCTCGGCCCCTCTGGCTCCTGGAGGGGCGGCGGCCAGATGTTGCCTCTTGTTGTGCCGGACGAGTGGTCTGTCTAGTGACAGGCCAACGAAATCCCCCTGGTGGGGGTGGCCTTGATTGTGACACAGGCCGTGGTCTTTCATGGGCCCTGACGGCCCCTGGGTAAGGCCTCTGCCGCTGAGCAGGTGTGTAGTGTAAGCTAGCAAATTGCTGCCTAACCTGCCTCGCCCGCATGCTGCGTTCTAGGGCCTGCTGTGCTGCAGGTCCAAACAATTGTCCTGGCACCACCGGCAAGGAGCGGAGGACCCTCCTGCTGGGCTCTGACAGTGGAGACTGGGTGAGCCATACCTGGCGTCGCGCAAGGGTAAGGGAAGACATTACCCGGCCTAGCTCCCTTAACATATAGGCAAATGCCCGTAGCGAGTTCCCTATACGCGCCATCCATGCTGCCGCGTCATAACTCTTCCCAATCAGGTCGTCCGTCAGGCGACATTGTGGTAAGGGGCAGCGCACTTCTGGTCTCAATGCCTCATCGGGCGAGAGGATCAAGCCTGCCAATGAGGGCTCTATAGTGGCCATCCTGTTGAGGCCACAACTGGATGCGTCTTGCATGTTGGCTAATGCCCTGCTGTCACTGGGGTGATGGGAAAAGCGCCTTGGGTCTGCCCAACACCTCTGCAGCTCTTCCATAAAGGGTGCTGGAGGTGGGACACAAAACGCAGTTGGAGTAGGGGCCTGCCTAAAAAACCCACTCTGCACGTCTGCCTCTGCTGGTGGCGCATCCACTCCCAGACGTGCTAGCGCTAACTGTAATGCTGGTCTTAGCCCCAGAGCCTGACCAGCACCAGCGCTACCCAGTGAACTATAGTTCTCTAGGGAGTTGGAGTTGGAGTCAGAGCCGTGAGATATCAGCTCTGCCTGATCCTCTGCCCACCTATCTACCGTCCTTAAACTCCCTGAGGCACTGATAGATAGTACGTCATCGTCAGGGGCAATTACTGCCGGGGACAGTACAGGGGGTGGTGGGTCATGTGTTGCAGCATCAACTGTAGCAGTACCGCTAACGGGCTGCATCTCCGTGCGCTTCAAACCCTCTAGTAGTGCCTTTACCTGAGCGAATTCTATGCTAAAAGGTCTACCTTCTGGGCCAAAGCGTCTGGCTTGGCGCGCTTTGGGGCGCTCCCAGTCTGCAGCTCTAGTGCGCTTGCTTGTCTGCGCCTCAGCCGTCTAGGGGACTGGCCAGGACCCTGTGCACAGGTCAACTGAGACCCCTGAGCCTCCTCTAGTTGAGCCAGTCTGGCGGTGCGGGCGGCAAAACTTAAACAGCAGCAGTCTACACAGGCACTCTCTGTTAACCCCTGTCTTAGGTGGTCTACACCAAGGCAACGGGGGCAACAGTCATGACCGTTGTTCGAGGGAGGCTGAGCACTCGGTGCACACCAAAAACATGCTGTAATTGCCTAATAAAGGAGGGCTAGACATTCCAACAACGGCGCTCAGCTCAGTTCCAACGGAGCGAAATGCACTCTTTGCGAGCCTTAATGACTTCAGGCACAGGCGAGAAACACCACTGATTTATTAGAACAGCTAGCAAACGCTGTCTATAAGAGCCGTATTGTTCCAACAAGCGAATGATCGCTATACACAGTTGAGCTTAAAGCTAACTTGACAATGGGCAATGAGCCCCTCTCTGCTACGCACAGAGCGAGATGCGTTCTTTGCGAGCTCAAAGTCTGTCACCGGCGAGGAACAACGTAATTAGTAACGATAGTATAGGCTAATAATACTGAGACTTGTTGCGGCAACAGCCACGCAGCTCAGCTCACAAATGAAAGCGAGTAATCGCGATCCACGGTCGTAATATTCAACCAAATCAAAATACAAGACACCTAATGTCGTTCGATACTCAGAAGAAAGAAGGTAATAAATACTGCTCGGAACATTGGCGAGGCCACCGATATCCAAGGCTAAGGCCAGCTACAGGCCTATCCACAGTCGCTATATGTAGCCAAAACAAAATATAAGACACCTAGTGTCATTCAAAGCTCAGGGGAAAAGTAATGTAGTTGGAAACTTCGGCGAGGCCACCGATATCCAAGGCAAAGGCCAGCTAACGCGAAGCCAATTCTCTCTGCGCAAACATAGAGCGAACTCACTCATAGACGCGACAGTGAATTAGAAGTCGTTCACTTACCTTAATTGATGTACATCAATCGCAGTCTTAAGAGGGCGAAATCGCAGCTCCAACCAGTAAGGGTTTCAAGACTTACAAGCGATTGAGACGATTCGACCAAACACACATCCATACAAGAAGATGGTAAGGTGTCACTTCCGGGGTGAAAGCACCTTAAGTGCATGGCGTAATGGAGGAATTGGTCACTGGTGACTTTGTTGGTATAAACATTCGACCTACATGTATACGTGATGGACATCCAGGTGCTGTAAGCACCGCCTTCTGGCGGTCAGTAGAAACGAAATAGAACAGATATGGTTCACAATAAAAAAAACATGTAAACAGAAGGTAAAAAAATGGATATTGGCAAGAAATAAGAATTGAGCGATTAGACCCACACTGTAAACAAGGTCTAATTGAGTTTACACTGCTATGCACAGATAGTGGTCTAAATACCCAGATACCAAATTTGAAAAATGGTTACTGCCAGTTTTACCAGTATGCCAGTGTCTTTGTGAAACCAGCAGACAAGGAATCAGTCAAGGAATTGGGGTATTTTATTGTCACATAATTTTTTTATTAGTGAAATTTTATTAGTGAAATATTTGAGTAGTGAAATTACTGATGTTGTCAAGGGGTTTAAAAAAGGTGTTTGATTGAAGAGTTGCTGTGTCCATGTGTTCTGTAGAGAGCGAGTTTGAGCGTCTGAAGAGGCGCCTGCAGAAGCACATTACAGCCACGCCAGTGCTAAATCGTCACAACTGGCGTGGCGTCAAAGGCTGCATTATCAAGGGGACCGACATGCTGTGGCATCGGGGCCTAGTCGTGGAGCTTACCGGAGGACAGGTCAAGGTGAGGAGATGAAGAGTAAGACAAAGGGCTCCATTTTCATGATCATAAGCGCATTGTCAGAAGTCTACGGCTCAGTTCTCTTTGGGGGCGGTCCCAGCACAAAAGGTTTTTTTGACTACTTGATAAGTGAATATTTCGCCTAGCGAATTGTTCAGATGGGTTGTCTTAAATAAGCGAAATTAGTCATGGGCGTGTTTGTCATGGGCTTAGCATGTAACAAACCAATTAGAGTTCACACTCTCATTCCCTTTAAAACCCCGGCACCTTGTTCCATTGCGTTTTATGTATTATGATGGCAGATTTACCTGTGTGTTAGGAAATGTTTTCATGTGAAGAAACCGATTTACACGAGGTGAAGGCATGGTAGAATTACAATATATACAATATAATAATGCGAACTTAAATTATGTTCTGGTAGTGTAACCTTATATGTAATTTCCTGTTTCTTGACAACCAACTTGAAAAATGTATTTATATACCTATGTGTCCACCACTATTGGCCTGTCAGTTACTTGTTATTAACTCTCAGTGATTACTGCAATAAACTAAATTTTGCAAGTGTTATATACAGTAAGGTGTGAATGATTCCTGAACAGGTATTTTCTGGTCAGTGGCGCACTGACTTTCTGCACCCCATATTAGCAACTTACACGCTTTGTGCTAGACCACACTCCTTCTTTTCACTGACACGCCCGACAGTGCGCAAAGCAGTCTAGACAACGAACATTTCTGCCAGAAAAAAGAATGTGCTTCCACAGAATAGCAATGATAGGTTGTGCAAGTCGCAAAAGCACAGTGCACTGTGTGCATGATAGAACCCAAGGAGCTTTTTGTCTAAAATGGTATGGTTCACATTAGTGTGCCTAACACTACCTTTTTTAAAAAAAAAAATACATAAAGAAATTGGTTAAAGAACATGGCCATCGATCTTATGTGGGACTGTAGATGTTAGGACATGTTTACATTGTGCCTAAAACTTCAATTGACTCAGAGAAGCTGTGACTGTAGAATTTCAGAATGGTCTTATTCATTTTATGTGTGTCTCAGGTGCAGTATGTGGATCTGGGTCAGGTGGAGAACATTCCGGCATGTCACGTGTATCCCATGGTCGTGTGTGAGAGTGTACCCCAGCTGTGTATGCCCCTCTGGCTCCACAGGGGCAAGCCGGTGTGTGTGTGTATGTGTATGTTTGTCCTGTTGTCCTATTACATATTATCATCAAAATTTAGAAAATGGATGCTGATTCCAATTTTTTTCAGCAGAAGTGTTGAATAATTAGAATAAGAAATTAGTGAATTCTGGCATGAGTGACTGAACTGAACGCCCCTATAATTTAACAATGATTATGAATGATGAGTAATAGTGTTCAATAATTATGAGAAGAGATTTACATATTAATCAAAGTAAGCCTGATTATGATGTTTGTCATGTCTGCACAGGTGGGAAAAGACTGGCATTTTGATGCTGTTGCCCTGATGAAGGAAGCAGCGCTTGGCAGACGCTTGGATGTTGAGATTATGGTAACAGTTACTGAAAACAATTACTGAAAAATGGATAAATAAATAAACACTGAAAGACAGTAAAGCTAAATTTTTGTTCCTTAACTAGTCTGTTCAGATAACATATGGAATGTTAAACGAAAAACTTGAGGGTACACCAATGACGCTAATAAACTCTTGAAATAGATAAAGTGAATGACCATATGAATTATACAGTGTACAGATAGAGAGATACAGGCCATATGGATCACAACCACATTAGTATACTTCTCTGCTGCCTCATCTCGCCCTATATACTATGATTAAGGTGTTCACAAGAATTCACATACACCCATAGCTTTCATAAATAGAGACCTAAGCTTAGAAGATGACACCATTTGGAACAGTGATGTCCTTCATGTACCCAGACATGTAAGGATTTGTCTCATGTGCCTTTCTCACACTTTTTCTCACGCCAAGTGACTGACTCTCCCTTCTTCTCCACAGGGGCGGCCGGCTGAACCTCGGGATTGTGTTCCCGTAGAAATCTTTTTGGACGAGATGCCCTTGAGCAGAATCCTAGCACACCACCACCCCACCTGCATCAATATGTCCATCATGGACTTTGAGGTGTGTAGGCAGTTCACACACTTTTCACAGTTTACATCTCTACTCAGTCAGGAGAGATATTCGATGTGTGTCTGTTGGCAGTTAACAATCTTTTTCACAGTTTGCATCCATACTTGAGATCCAAAAGGTGAACTCTGAATGTCCAATAGTTTGCCATTTAATACTGATGGGGTGTGTGTGTGTGTGTGTGTGTGTGTGTGTGTGTGTGTGTTTGTTATTAGCAGGTTGTAAGTCCAGGTGTTGATCTCGATGACTGGAACTTGGACACTAAGGTAGGACATTATTTGGACATTATAGACATTATGTATTTTAATTGGTTGTTTAATAGATTCACACTAACTGGGCCATGTTTTTTCTTGACCACAACCTAACTATATATATGCACTGTTGTGTCATTGGCTTTGTGCACTGTGTTAAGCGCTTTGAGACATGCCTTTTTTAAAATGTGCTATACAAATAAAATTGAATTGAACTGAATTGAAATTGAATTGTCTTTGTGTGTGTGTTGTAGGGCCTGCTGGATCACCCTCCATTGCTGGGAACTTATGCTGACCCTCCTCTCCCTAAACTTGGCAAACGATTCCCAGTGAAAATCAAACATCTTTGCACTCCCAACAAGGTATGCAATACCGAGATATTCCCCAAAATGACTGAAGAACTGAACTATACATCTGATCTGATCCTTCACTCACTATACTCTACTACACTGTCGTGGCATTCCATGGTTGCTGTGCATGCTTTGCACAAACTTACACTAAGGTATCTCCGGGTGTGTCTGCATCTCTGTGTCTGTGTGTGTGTGTGTGTGTCTGTCTGTCTGTCTGTCTGTGTGTGTGTGTGAGACACATTCATTCCTCCAGGTCTACCTGAACATGGGACATGAGAAGGAGAGTGACGTTTCTCTGGATGAAGTCCTGGAGTGTGTGAACGCGGACACAAGCTCACTGTTTCCTCTCGCAGACTTTCCCATCGGTACAAACACACACACACACACACACACACACAAATACCACCACTCAACTCTGCTATATGTGTTACTATGTTTGATTGTTTGTCTGTTTCTCAGGGGGTCCATGTCTGGCTGAGTACAGTGATGGTAAATTCTACAGGGCTGAGCTGATAGGCTTCGAGTCCATCAGTCCTGAGATAAAGATGCTAATCAGACACGTGGACTTTGGCTCAGATGACACCTTACCAATACACAAGTAAGAGTGACCAAAAAAAAAATGGTGCAGATGATTCCTTACCCATGCACAAGTAAGAATGAATAAGATAAATTATGAATATTAAATCTAGCAGATGTGTTTACATTAAAATAGCAACACTAAAATTATGATTTATACACCTACATCCTAAATTTACATCTGCTTGTGTGTGTGTGTGTGTGTGTGTGTGTTTGTGTGCCTGTGTGTGTGTTTGTGTGTCTGTGTGTTTTCCTGCAGGCTGCGCAACCTTCCAGAGTGCCTGCTTGATTTTCCTCGTCAGGCGATGTATGTACGTCTGGGTGGGTTCCAGCCTCCCCGGTACTGTTCCGAGACCAAGCGGCTCCCGTACGCCCCCGAGTGGAGTGTGAAGGCACTGCTCGAAATGATGAATCTCTTGCAGCAGAAGGGTGTCTTCAGAGCCCTGATATTAGTGAGTCTTCAACACACTTTTGTGCCATGTTAACTTCGCTCATCTAGGCTGACATCAACTGTATGCTCAGGAAGATGGGTAACCATAGGATAAAATAAAGTAGAATAGAAGTACAATTATTTAAATATACAAATACAAGATGTAAATGTTAGTTAGATAGTTTGATACAAGACTTGTTGCTCCATGTAAAGATCCTCATTTCTCTATTCTGTAGTATGATTATGGCCTGACTGATTAAGCCGCTAAGAGGTTTTATCGATGTGAATGTGTTTCCAGAGTGCAGGTGAGGAAACTGTCGCTTACCTTTACAGTCCTGATGGCTCCTTGGTGCATCATTCTCTGGTTAAGAGGGGCCTCGCCGACTACCTCACTGAGTCACCGACATCCGCCCTTGCATTTAGCACTCGCACTTAATTGTTCAGCATAGTCACATAGCTGTTTAGTTTTCAAGTTACTCAAGTGAAGCTGTTGAGTTGACTTCACTTATTAGTTTTGTTTTCAGGTTTAATCAAGGAGCTGAAATAAGAAGGCAGCACTTATATATTTTTTTTTTTTAATAATTGTAAATTTGCTACAAGAGTTTTGTTTTGTATGTTGAGTTGTCAGGTCAAGTAATTTGAGTTTGGATTTAAAGGGCAAAAGCAAATGCTCTAAGCTGCTGTGTAGATTTTTCTGTTGTGGATATGTTAAGGTTTGTAATAAATCTACTTGCATCCAATTGTCTGTATTTGTGCTGTTCCTTCATGGTGCTCAATCAGATTTGAAGTCTATAAACAGTGAAAGTAAGTTCATGGAAGTCAGTTGTGTCTAATAGACTTAACTATTAATGTGGCATGTGCAATCTCTGCCCACTTAACAGAAAAAAAAAAAAAAGAATGAGAAAGTTTTCTACAAATCATGAACTGCTAGCTTATGTTAACCATTTTGATTTCTTAAAAATGCTGTAAGAGTGTTATTGTTTTGGGAACTGGCTGGTGATTGATTTCCTGTTGCAGCCAGGTTCACCGTCTTTAGTTAAAGTAGATTAGATTTATGGCGCTGTTAACCTGTATCTAGATATTTTCAAAAATTGTTATTTATTATGTTGATTCGTTTATTGTTTACATATATACAAAATATAATTTTCAGTTTTTCTCAGTTGGTTTGGCTCATTTCCTGAAACAGAAATTACATTTTTTAAATGACATGGACAAATCTCCAAACCCCTTTACAATTGTTCACAAAAGAATGGCATTTCATTGGTTTCTTCAAATTTCAGGTCTTAGTACATGTCTCAGATTTAGCACATTTTGCAAAAAAAATCTAAACTGGTTAGTTGATTTTAGTCAACTGGTTGTTCTCTCCAAAACATGTCTGTGATTTCGTTATGTAAGTCATCATATGCATAATAGTTTGTTCAGTTGTCAAAATTAGTCAAGAACATCTATACATACATTATACAAAGTGCTTAGAGGATCTGCCCCTTTTTATCTAAGCGCTCTCATAAAGGCTCAGGCTACCCCCCGACAACTCCGGTCCTCCAATGACTGTCGACTGGCAGTCCCGGCACCTCGCCCAAGGCAATCCAGACTCTTCTCATGTGTCGTCCCACGCTGGTGGAATGACCTACCAAAAACAATCAGAACGGGGCCATCTCTGGAGGCCTTCAAAAAGCTCTTAAAGACCCAGCTATTCAGAGAACATCTTCTATCCTAGCACTAAAATGAACTGAAGCACTATTCCCTAGCACTGTGCTCCTTAAGGTTTCCGCTATGTAGCTTGATTGTTATCCTCTTTTGTAAGGCGCTTTGGATAAAAGCGTCTGCTAAATGCATAAATGTAAATTTTGACAAAAGTGTTTAAAAAAACTGTAAATGCAGAATATTTATCAAAAAACAGTTTGAGGGGACTCAAATCGTTGACAAGACCAGAGAATACAAGCATATGTGATTACAAGAATGGGAAAACTTAAGGCTGCAGCACATTGTGTTATCAGAAACATTTAGAAAAACATTTACAAATCATGTCAAATGTAACTGCATTTATGCTAGGCTGTACCTAATTGTATCATTTATTTTTCTTCTGACAACATTTAATAAAGAACAACAGACAACAATTTTCTTTTCTATATGGCCTGACTAGTGGTCCCATGAAGCAAGATAATTGCTGCAATTTTCAGAGTGGTTTTGCTACTATGGTCTTCAAGAAGGCTGAAGACTGGCGACAAACCAACATGAATTTACCAATATGTTAGCAAGCAAATTATGCTTTGAAATTGAAATGGTGCCAGTTTCTGGTAACCCTTTAAATCTTTTGAACTATGGGTTCACGTGAGTTTAAATGACAGCAATTATGGTGACAATTCCACTTATTGCACTCATACCTCTCTGACCAGTAGATAGGGCAAGCGAGCCATGTCAGTAATTCATTAAACAGTGTACCCAAGACCAACATGCACTATCAATACAAATAAGATTAAGATAGAGTGTGTGATGTTTTACAGAGGTACTTTTTTATTCCTTAAAATCCATTTCACACCTTGATTGCAACCAACTCAAAAAAAAAATGTTAAGTCACCAGTGAAACAAATAGGACTCGAAAAACACCTTCCATTCAAATTTAAACCAAACACCCATTGTTTTTTGTTCATGTGCATCTTGCCTTTGGTATTGCAATCAAACCACAGGGCACAAAGGCACAAAAAAGGAAGAATGTCATTTTCATAAGGCTTTTATTTTATTTTATTTTTTGTTTCCTGTGCAAATAAGACTGCAGACTTCAAATTTAGTAAAAGTTTGTATGAACTTTATTTTACATTTGAAACACATCTTAAGTGTTGGCCATGCATACAATGCTTATGGTGCCTAATGATGTTCTCATTCCTTACTGTGGTATCCCCACTGGTGAAAAAGACTTAATATTATCAGATTGTTGCACATAGTTTAGGTCCCTCAAGACATCTGATGAGCACAGGATATCTGTTATAGCATTGGTGGGATGTAGACCAAGGCAACAGGAAGAAAGCACACTGAACTGTTTAACTGGATTTGACATAACAAGTACTTGATGCTGTGGTTTGCCTCTGCTGTGTACACTGTAGAAGACAGATTTATCAAAAGAAAATAATACAATTACTTGTAATAATAGGCCTATTACTACTAGTCATGAGGCATTTGAGTAGGCTAGATGGTGTGATTGATGATAGATAATTTTTAGGGCATATTCAACTGGCCTAGCCTATTTCACCATGCATTTTTAAACAAACTCTCTTCTTGACTTGACTCTATCGATTTACACAGCCTCCAAGACATGACTCCTGGCAAGCTCTCAGGCATAGCATAGCCTAACCATTGTTGGAGGGAGAGAGGCAGATTATCCCTGTAGGCCTCTATTTATTTTGTTTAAAATGCGTCACTTTGACCTTACACTAGGTTTAGGGAATGGGTTACAAACTGATTGTGAAAATGATCTTATATACAAACTGTCATGCCCTCTCGTTAGTCTACAAAATTTATTTTCGGACTCCCTTGGTATGGCCTTACAATCATTAACATCAACAGTAGGCTAGCGCTACACTGTGAGCTACATATTCGCTATAGGAGCTCATGAGTGTGTTAAACAATTCTAAATAGGCCATGAGTCAAACAAATAAAGAAGCACTGTTAACCACTCTGAGTCAACTCCACGGGTAGACTATTTGTGTCTTTTGTGTCTTGTTATTGATTCACTGAGACGAGGTTACTGATGCACTTATAGCCTCATGTTTAATAATAATTCATAATTATTATTAGCCTATACATTATTCAATGAGTATGGTGCCTTGAGCAAGCAATATGATTTAAGAGACCTAAAAATTAGCTCGTCGTTGATCTATGTAATTACAGGTCATGCGATATTATGATGTCATCCCTATTTCAATGGCTGTCTTATATCTCTGATGCGATTTAAAAATAGGCAACACCAGTGTGCAACAGGGTGCCTGACTCATGGTTTGCTATTTTTTTTTTACAAAAAAAAAAAATGTCTAGTAGAAGTAGGCATCGTCTACACCAGGCTTTTGAAATGTGATGGCATTGAAATTAAATATTCGCATCATCGTAACGTAGTAGCATAGATAGGGAAATTATTCTGGAGTAGGCTAAAGAGCTTCTGGATGTTGGGTGGTAACCAGAGCGGTGGGGTGGCGGTAGAGGTTTACAAGTGATGCTGAAGCTTCCAGACACATATTCGTCACAGAGACAGGACCCGCTATATGGGCGGAGTAAAAAGTCTTCCCAGCTAGCAGTCCGATAGTCGCGAATGAGAATAGATGAACCACACGACATGCTGCAAACTGCAGGAACGGTGGCATATTTTTGAGGGAACAACTCTGAGTAACCTACAGCGAAAATACAAACTGGGGTTGTGTTTTGGGTATTGTGTTTTTTACAACGCTATTCGCGGTTAGTGTCGTGTACTTTTCAACGACAGAGGCTACGCCTAACTTCTTTCCTTGTTAGAGGGTTTTCGTTTCTTTTTTTAAATCGTCTTTAAAGCGGAATGAATGACAAAGACAAAGGTTGATAACAGTTCGCCTTCTCATTTTGTCTCGCCTAAGGAGAAGAGGCTTAGACACAAAATGGAAAGCGGGAACGAGAGTGGCGACGGTGGGCATTCGCAAGCCCTCAAGCCACACCAATTTGAGCAGCAGCCGGTGGTGCAGCCGCCACAAGTAAATGAGAAAAAGAAAGTCAATCGGGCTCCTTCTCCGGCGAGACCGAAGGATGTTCCCGGGTGGTCCCTTACTAAAATAAGAGGAGGTATTGGTACGCCAACGCTTAGTGTGAAACCGGGTTCCATACATATAGGAAGCCGGGTATCTAGACGGAGCCCAGCAAGTGGTAAAGACGTGAAGTCGGAGAAAGGGAAGGTTCAGGGGAAATCTACGCTCTCCGTCGCTGGTGCTCCTAAAAGCAGCGCCAAATCTGCTAAAGTCGGCCGAAGGAAAATTTCAGATGCCAGTAATGCCTCAGACGACTTGAGCAAAGATTCGGGTTGCGCCCCTGGAAAGCTTTCTCCCACAGACAGTAGCTCCGAGCTCTCAGATTGTGCTTCGGAGGAAAATAAACTTTCCACGGATGCCCTTAGCAGCGACACGGAATCCAGTAGTCGAGGTGGGGCAGCGGACAGCGAAAAATCTGGAAAAGATCACATTTTTGGGCGGCCAGTGAAACTTGGTCGGGGGGATGATGTTAAGACGCCCATGGAAAAGGACCGTCTTTCCATTGGCATGGAGACCGGTGAAGGTAGCATCTCTCCCGGTGATGAGAGATCTGTTACCTCCTTCGACAGTCGGATGCTTGCCAGTACATCACTGGCGTTTTCTGATTTGACAGAAGAGTTCGTCGATGGCACTCATGAGGAATTTGTCAGAGAAATCGAAGAATTACGTTCAGAAAACGACTATTTAAAAGTAAGAATAATTAAAATCAATGTTTGCATTCAACTCAGAATAAATAGCCTCTCTGAATTCCTCTTTGGGTTTAGATAGATTTAACTTAAACAATTTCTCTGTTTTTACACGGTCATCCCGGTGCTTCCATGCATTGCTTGATAAACAATTGTCAATTGTTTGGGGAACTCCCTCTAATCAGCTTTTTATGTACGCTGACCTGTCAAGAGGCCTATAAGACTTTGCATAACCAATAACATATACTCAGGGATTTTTTTACATTATTTGTTTTAAATGTGCTTAAGCATCTTGCCGGTTAATATAGTACAGCTCGTGGCGGGAGGCGCCTGCTTTTCCTTTGCGCTCCTCCCTCTGATGTGTTGATTTGGCTATGGTGAGGCACGACCAAGTGGCTTGACTAATTGCTTTGTAATAAGACTAAAGAAATTGGCACGTGTCATTATGGGCAGTTATATCTAACCGTAGGTGGGCCTACTTATGAGATCCAAGATCATTATGACACCAGTGATGCTTTGTACATTTTTGCACACATGAAATATAACTGCATTGTGAGCTACCCAAAATTGTCAGGTTTTGATGGTTACGGTTACGCACCAGAAACGGCTTTTCACAATTATTTGGATAATTATGTCTCAGTTTGGGGCGTGTCTGTCACGCTATTGCAATATAGGCACTAAAATATCATAACAGTAATGACGAGAAAAATCATAATCCTGTTAGACAAATCTCTCAAATGATAGCCATTTAAATTTTCCAGGTAATGGACCTTATTTGGAAATATTTAATTGAAGCACTGTTCCGATACCATATAAAAACCAGGCCACGACCCACATGAACCTGTACATCCTAGGGTTCTCCACTGCACGCTCACCTAAATAATGCAGCTGTTTTACCGGGGCTCCTCGTGTTGTGCAGATGCTGCTGCAGTCCAGCGCATCCGCCCCCACCTTGCCACTCCATTGTTTATACGCGCGCGCAGCACGTGACACTCTCTGCAGTGGGTGACCCACATTCGAGGGAACAGTAACAGCACGCGGTAGCCCATCGCATTTTTAGACAGCGATGTAGAGGTTATTTTTATGCAGGTCTCATCCCCGTCGTACTCATACATACTTAATTTGCGTATTACTACGAGTGTGTTTGCCAGGTTGGTGTGATTTCAGATGATCCCTCCCTTAAAATATGTAAAGCCAGCTCAGAATAGCCTCCCCGACAACCTTGGATGTAATGGAGACATATTTGCCATTTCCAGTTGGTTTGATGCATATTTGTAGTACTGTTTCCTAAAAAAAATCGCATCAGATTCGACGAAAACACCAGTGACTGCATAATTGAAAAGAAATCTTCTCCATCTGCCTTTTATTGACTATTCAATTCATGATTCATTGAAGCATGCTAACGTTATAATTAAAATAAGCGATGATTGTTGCCTCAGAAGGAAAGTGTCAATGCCAACGACAAGTGAAGTGATACATAATTACAATATGCTGACAAGCCTTAAAGAACAAAAGTGATGGGCTTAGCAATTACATCCGTTGAGTGTGAACATGCCATGTTCGGGTTCTCTCCCAGTCTTCAGTGATAGCGCAATAGTTAATTAAGGTTTTCATAATGCAGATAATAAAGGTATGTCATTACCACTAATGCCATGCTTGTACTGATGACACAGTTTTACCTGTCACTTGTCTGCATACAGATCTCAGTGTAAAGGTATTGTTGAGGTATTTAAAAAGCTTGAAGCCAGGTGTTAAAGGTGTAAGAGCAACATCACAATGGGTTTATTATCCTGGAGGGAAAGGGCTATTACTGAACTGTGAATTTCTTGCTATGTGTTTGTGTGAGACAGTTTGAGTATGTTTGCTTCTTTGGAATAACTGATTTTGGGAGGCTTATTGATTCCACTTTTGGATATCTGCTGTCCTTAGCCTCTTTTAAGTTAGTTAGGGATCTTTAATAGTAAATGTAGCATGCCAACAGATATGCAATGCTACAGGCCTGTGTGCACAATAGAAATGCTTCTTCTCAACCTGGTGAGAGGTAGATTGCCACATTTGTTTGTGACAAATAATTGTCAGAGCAACAGTACACACACAGACTTAAACACATCACATTAACATGTGTGTGAGTGTGTGTTTGTGTGTGGAGCATTTGCTGTGCCTATATTCTGTTTGAGTGTAGGCCTACAGTATATGAGCTGCTAAAACATTTATATAGTCTGTGATGAAGAATGTATTTGGTAGATTTAATCAAAGACTTCAATAGTATGGGTTTTAAAAGTGTATGTCCTGTGTGGTGTTCATGCAGGATGAGATTGAGGAGCTGCGCTCGGAAATGCTGGAGATGCGGGATATGTACATGGAGGAGGACGTCTACCAGCTGCAGGACCTCAGGCAGCAGCTGGACCAGGCCAACAAGACCTGCCGCATCCTGCAGTACCGGCTGCGCAAGGCAGAGAGACGCAGCCTGCGTGTGGCCCAGACCGGGCAGGTTGATGGGGAGCTCATCCGCACCCTAGAGCAAGACGTCAAGGTATGTGAGAGTTATGGGAGCAGATAGTTAGACAGAGAGAGAGAAGGAGAGGGAAAGACTGCTGGTGTCAGAACGTGGTTGAATGTATTTGATTTAATGTATTAGAGACATATCTGGTGTACCCTCCCTGGCAGTCATGTCAGAAATACATAGAAAGGAATGGTAGAATGTTTGCTGGACTGCCACCTGTGTACTGGATTGGATTACCATATGAGTAGTCTCAGTTGACATGAACTTAATCAGGAACTGGCATGAATCACATTCAAGATTCAAGAGTTCAGGGTTTAGGATTAAGGAGGCCATTAAGGTTTAAGACTAAGATCACACGATGAGCAGAGGACAAACAGTAAAGGTAAGGCAGAGGCAGAGTTAAATATGTGCAGTATATTTCATGTTTGTGAGTCTTAACCAGTGTATAAAGCTCCTGTTAATGTATGTCTGAATCCTGGCTATCGCTTAACAGACTGTTACAAACGTCATGGGGTTCCTGTTTAATGTGCAGTTTTGCATAGTATTCTTTGCATATCTACTGGAGCCTCTTGATAAAGAAGCACCACCAACTGACATCATTTCCACTGTGCGCTGATTTCACTGGGAGATCATGTATCTCAATAGGAAATTAACTCCCTCTCCAAAAGTGTGGCAAAGAAAAAAGGACAAAAGTTCAGATTGTACCTCAGTATGTCCTCTTTCATTAACACACACACACACAAAGAAACTAGTCAGCTTCTCCTACAGACTCCTGAACACTGTGGCTTTCAGCTCAGTGGACGGTTGCAGGTCATGAATTTACAAAGTTTTGCCAGAGTATTCACACAGCCTCGGTATACAATGGTGTCTTTCTTACCCCCCACACTCCCCCGTGGTCTCAGGAAGGGATCTCAATGATGTCATCCCCCTAGAGCCGTGTCTTCTGCAAAGATGTCTGAACTGTACACAGTCAGTTGGGAGAGAGAAAGAGGGAAAGGGGAGAAGGAAAGTCCTGTCTTTCAAAATGCTAACATTTAACCTCCATGTAGCCAAGCTAGTTCCTCAGATTAAAACAGGCAAACCTTCCCTTTAACAGACTCTCGGTTCACCAGGATAAACTGTGCCTAAATCCTCAGCAGTAGCCCATCAGTTAGCGATTCAGGCAGAAGGGTCAGTTAGCCACCCAAACCAGTAAGACAGGAGAGTCGACACTTAGTTTTAACGGTCACGTCCTGGAGGGGAAACTCCCCCAGTCAGATTAGGCTGGGAGCATGAGTCCCCGAAAC
>JAGFZM010000150.1:195011-216174 GCA_017657215.1 Limnothrissa miodon
GTGTGTGTGTGTGTGTGTGTGTGTGTGTGTGTGTGTGTGTGTGTGTGATCACATCATTCTTTGTGCCACTGAGTCTCTCCTCTCTACCTTGTCTTACACACACACAAACACACTCACACACACACACATCGAGTTGTTATTAGATTAGCCTGTCATCAGCCATTAGCAGCTAGACCCATGGGTTGAGGAGACAGGCTCTGATCACCTTACATAAGGATTACATAAAGCTGCCCCTCACAAAGGCACCACTGATTGCCCATCCCAGTCCACACACACACACACACACACACACGACTGGACTGTCACAAGTGACCACAGGCCTGTCCAGTCCAGGCTTACATGGGCCCCGCTCCCTGTGGCAGTTTCAGGTCAGGCCCAGCAATCTGCCCTGGACGTTATTCAACGCTGCGGTCAATCCAGCAGGAGGACACAGTAATGGTGAGGAGATGGAGACGGGAGATTAAGTGTGAAAATCATCTCAGGGCTGTTATGGGTTTATGGCCACTCAACCCTCAATCACGGAGAGGAGACACCATTACTGCTGCTCCTCTGCCTAACCCGTCAGACACGGCCACTGGGAATGAGTGAAAGAGTGAAATAGAGAGAGGGGGGGGGAGCGGGCCATAGAGGTGAAAGGGAAAGAGTGATGGGGAGATGAAGAGAGGTCAAAGAAAAGAAAAAAGGGGAGGAGAAGAGAGCATGAGAGGAGATGGGGAAGCAGTGAGGTAGAAAGTGAGACATGAGAGGAAACACGGGAAGTCAGACGAGTGTGATCGAAGAAGAGGAGGAGGAAGAAGAGAGGCGAGAAGAAGGAGGAGGCTCTCTCGTCAGCAACTAATGACAGCTATCAGTCCATGGAACCAAAGGGAACGCTGCACTCATCCAGTTAAAGGGACCTCCTCTTGTGGCCCACTGAAGCACACTGAGAAATATGCAAAGCCAGACAGGAGAGAAATGAAAAGAATGGATGGACACACACAACACAAACACGCACACACATCTACAGCACACAGATAAAGACACACTCACACATACACTGTGAAAGGAGGAGCTTCTTCACCTTGCCTGGTAAAAACTGTGATAAGCAGTGGTCAACATCACCTGCCAGAGGCCCTGAGCTAATTAAAGCGAAGTGCTAAATCTCCTTAGTGCATCCTCTGGATTAGGGTGAGAGAGACAGGATTAGAGCGCTTATAACCATGTTGTTATAAATCTGTTGCCATAAGTAGAGGCACACAGACTGACCCTTAATGGAAACTCCTCCGTTGTAAGCGCTACTACTCTGAATTGGCTTGTGTATTTTCTCCAAACTCTCTCCATTGTTTTGAGGAAGGTTTCTATTGTTTGCAAAAAATGAAATACGTCAGACAGGCTTCACCAGTGAGGTGGCGCATAGATATGTCAGTTTTCTGGAAAGGGAGAAAGACAAGAAAGTTGTTTGTCATTTTTTTGCTTGAAGGCAGATTATTCCATCAGTTTTGTAGGTCAGTCATTGGGCATGATCACTGGGCCTTGGCCACAGCCACTCAACCTGGGAGTTACCAGCTGGCTGCCCAGGCCTGATCCGCAGCTCTGCCCGCTTGATTTCCCCACTGACTGGCACAAGAAACATCCACCTCAGGGAGCGCAGGACTGGCACAGACAGTTCGGCCTCATTGACCCCCTTTTCAGCAACCAAGATGACAGACCGTAGCCCGTAGACCTCTGCCACATAGAAGCACTTTAGCAATCAGAATTGTGCAAGTGTGAAAGTTGGGAAACAGTGCAATTGTGCATTTGAAGGAAAAAGCCACATCTCTCTCTCTCTCTCTCTCTCTCTCTCTTTCTCTCTCTTTCCACCATTCTATCTGCTCAGTCCATTCTTGTTATTTATTCCCTCAAGAGTTCTTGTTCTCTGTGCAGAAAATTGGTGAGAGGTTGCGGTGCACTAGATGTGTGAGTGAGTTTATCAAGTGCTCTACCATGGGAATATCTGCACATCAGTGGTGGGTCGTGAATTTCTATCTGTGTGTGTGTGTGAGTGAGAGAGAGAGAGAGAGAGAGAGAGAGAGAAAGAGTGTTAGCAAGAGTGTGTAATGACAGTCTCAGACACATCCAAATCCAAGATTTTCTTTTTCCTCCTCTCCCTCCTTTGGACCGCATCCATTCCTGATGCCATCTGTCTCCAGCGTGAGAACTGAACCGTTCCGTTCCCTTTTGTCTTCTTGGCACGAGGACACGGCTAGCATCGCTTAGCCCTTGGATGTACTTTCTTTTTTTTACTCTTCCTCTTCCAAGCGGCGCATGCAAACAAAGAGATGTGGTTGGACTTCCTCCACAAACTAAGCGAAACGCACAGGCCTCTTTAGGGTGCCCCGTTTTCCATTTTCTGCCAGTAAACTGGGACTTTAATGATCGTCAAGTGCTTGCAATTTTGGCTAATGGGTGAAAGGGTGAAGCATGCGCTCGCTGATTGGATTCCACTGACAGGGGCGGAGAGGAGGGAGAACACAAAGGCCCTGTTCATGTGGCAGCTGACAGATTTATCTGGCTAAACACACACACACATGCACGCACACACTCACACACACTGAAATGTACTGTACACATGTACTATTGTTCATATTGTTCATATTGTTCATATATACACACACACACACACACACATGCCATCTCTCCTTCCACCTTCTGCTTTGTATCTCCTGGTTACCCAGCATAGCAGAGTGTAAACAGACAGGAGTTATTCTTAACACAATTAGGTGAGGTGCCACAAAGCAGACGATGTGCTATTTGCGTTGCTAGAAGGTGTCTGTTTACAAACGCTCTCTTCCATAGTTGATATACTGTTCTTGGAAATTTGCTGCTTGGGCATTGCTAGGTTAATGCACCTTCTCTGTGATTCTATGGACTGCTAATACATAGTAGTATTATAATTTACAGGCCCAGGCTATATGATATATGTATTGAACCTATATGTTTCCACTTGATAGAAATCAGTAATGTTACATGACAAACGTGACAAACGTGCTAGATGAGGTTACCTCTATTCAGTCACAGGGGCCAGGGACTCTCTCCAGGTCATGTTCTGAGTCTCTGTTCCTCTTGAAGCTGTGCTGGTGTTGAGATTCCAAGGCACCCCTGACCCCAATGGGCACTTCACAGCACCTTTGTACAGCAACCCAGCCCACCGCAGCCCTCAGCCTCCAACCCAACAGCCCACTCCCCCCATGCTCCCAGACCTGAGACGCCACACGAACACAGTCCTTAGTGGAGACTGAGACGCCACAGGCACACAGTGGTTGGTGTGTTTTGTTTTGATTGCTCTTGCATTGGGGTTAATGAGAAACAGTCTACCAGAGTCATGTTTGATGATTAAACCACACCTGTGCACAATTACAATATGTTCAATGCAGCTGCACATTTAGGTTATGGAGCACATAAGCTCTGATTGTTTTGCGGTGTGTCTTACTCACAAGCCCTTACACACACACACACACACACACACGCACACGCACAGACACACACACACACACACACACATACACACACGCACACACACACACACACACTTACTCTCACTGTTATTCTTACCGGCACAGACGCCTTTTTGTCTCTTTCTTTGTCTCAGGCTGGATTTTCACATTTGTTGAGGCCTCAGTGTGTGTCAGTGCACAGCAGCACATAGCGCTCCTGGTATACCATGACTCATGTCACTGTCCTCCGATTTTGTATTGTTAGTCGGACGGGAGTAAGTCAGACGGGAAGTGACTAGTCTTGCTGATGTGGAACTAATAAGAAGTGAATCATTATAGCTCGAATAATTACTTAAAGGTGCTCTAATCGATGTGACGCGTTTTTAATACTAAAACATGTGTTGTTACATACAGCAAACATCTCCTCACAATCTGCAAGCTGCCTGTCCCCTGAACACACTGTAAAAAAACGCGGTCTCTGTAGACAGCCCAGGCTCCACAAACGGCAACAAAAACACAGTGGCCAAACCTAGCATAACAAACGAAAACGAAACATAACAGTGTTCCAGCCAATAAACGACAAGAAGGAAATGCACGTTCATGAGTCTTTCAGGAGGCATGGGAGGAGTGAGCTATCCTCAGTTTTGTTTGACAATACTTCGAACGTCAACAAGAAGTGACGTGAAACAGCATCGCTTAGAGCGCCTTTAGTTCGCCACAGTTCAAACTCAAAAGTCATTTAAAAAAACAAAACAAAACTCTTTACTGACACGTTCTAATGTAATGTTTTTAAATTCCATAAAGTAGAGAATGAAATGGTGTCTGACCTTACCAACAGAGTGATGTTGTAGCATCTGTCAATGTCAATGGGAACCAACTGATGAAATTATCATTGTGCAAACAATATCTCATCCTAGTATACACATTTATTCTTCGCCCTTCCCCACGACACACACGTTTAAGCAAAACAATAAGGCGACAGCGAAGCACAAATCCCCCTCCCCCAAGCAATACTCAATTTAAATCCTTCTGACTTTCTCATCAAATCTCAATGACAACAAAGACGGGCAGAGTGGGGATTACCCGCACAGCGCTGCACTCTGATTGGGTTGGGACGAGTCTTTTTGATTAATGCTTGAAGTCGCTAGATAAATGTCACCGTCTTTGACATTTGCTGCGTCCCCGGCTGCAAACTGGCGATCGCCATGTCACTCAGGTCAGCATGTTGGAGAAACACTATGGTGTCTCTGTTTTTTTTTAAACCCTTTTTTTTCTGTCAATACAGCATCACCTCCTCAGCTCAACTTACTTTTGTGCATATGTGCATATACCGACGCTTTTCAGTCTTTTGTGTTCCCAGCACAGGTGAGAAATGAACCTGCTAGCTCAAGGCCATTTTGTGCCGTCGTCGGATGACCTTAGAATTTGACTGTTTGTCAGGTGTCGTGGGGGGTGCATGTGTACACAAAGCACAGGGTTCACTAGGGGGTCACTTGCGGTCTGACAGGACAGGGAATGAGGCTGAGATAAAGGCTTATTCTACACCAAGTGTGACCTTTGAGAGAAGCCTTTGCCATCCATCACACACACAAACACACACACACACACACACACACACACACAGCAATAGCATACACAGACAATCCACATGGTGCACAATATGGCAGGAACAAATCATGCCTGCATGCACGATTCAAAGGAAACAGTCCAAACTGATAACTCAATAATTTAGAAATCACATGGTGATGCACAGCACACAGACTGCCAAAAACATCCAGCACTATTTATGGGCCATTTACACATGTGTACACACACACACACACACACACACACACACACGAAAACAGCTTCAATTTTGTGACAGAAAAACAACTGTTGTGTACAGCAGTACAGTTATATTTTAATTTCCTGTCTGTAGTAATATTGCTCTAATGATGCAATGTAAAGCACTAATACTATATAATGGCCTACAGCTGTTGTTTTGCTAGTTTTTCATAAGGGACCCTGTCTCTCCATCTCCTGCGTCTAACCCTGGAGGGCTTCGGCTATGGTGCTAAACGCTTTAGTGCTGCGCTAATTACTGCTGCAGTCTGGTAACCTTGTACAAATGCTGTTGCCCTTAGATACAGACAGAGGCATCTGTTCTCAGTGAAAACTCTGTTGACCCCAATGCACTCACTCATACACACACACACTTAGACATACAAACACAGACACCCTTTTGATCCCAGTGCAGTCAAAGACAGACCCATCAGAAACACGCCTCAGTCACTCAGCACTGGGTTAAAGAAGGAAGGGAGCCATGCAGCCACAAGGGGAGCCCCTAAAAGGCCAGACCCTATTTATAGAGGTGTGTGTGTGTGTGTGTGTGTGTGTGTGTGTGTGTGTAAGGGAGTTTTCAGCAGGAGACTCCCTATCACACTGTGATAGACAGATGGGTTATAGAGGCAACAACATAGAGAAAGGTGACAAAAGTGTGTGTGTGTGTGTGTGTGTGTGTGTGTGTGTGTGTGTGTGTTATATGTGTTTTGTTCAATTATAACAAATGGCTTCACCCCATGCTTTTATGGTAACAGTTGCTTTCCACTCAGGTGCTCTTGTGCGTGCGTGTGTGTGTGTGTGTGTGTGTGTGTGTGTGTGTGAGTAAGAGAGAGAGAGAGATGGTTAAATGAGGTTGTACTGGGAAAAGAAATAAAAGTGATTGCACAGAGGAGAGAATTGTCCTGTCAATCATCGCTTCTCTCCAGTGCACTGACAACCAACTTGATCATGTGATCAGAGGCTGAACACACCCAGACGTCGTTTACTCTCTAGTTATTAAAATGGCCAAATTACATACATCAGACATCTGATGCAAACGTGTATTTGCCTGATGACAGCAGTGCAGCTGTGGCACTTAGAGACAGGCAGGGTTGTTATCCTCTTGTGGCGTGAATAATAACAACAATAATAAAAGCATGTCTGTTTTTCATGTCTGTGATGTGTCACCATGTGACTGCCATCTGAGAGCGTGGCTGGGAGACAGAGGAAGAGAAGAAGAGGGGTGATGGGGCAGCTGCAGCCTCTCACTTCCTTTTCATGCAACCCAAAGGATGGCAAATGCTAATCACATGGTGCCCGGCCTGTCAACACATTTGGCACAAACACACCATGGGGGATGGTTGGTAGAATTGGTCTGTGTGTGTGTGTGTGTGTGTGTGTGTGTGTGTGTGTGTGTGTGTGTGTGTGTGTGTGCTGGGGGGGGTGGTGGTTGGATCCCTATTACTGTCCACTAGCAGTGCAAGGAGAGGGGAAGTGTTTCGTGTCAAGAGGATTTCAAGGACTTCGATTTTCTGTCAGTTTTTCCCTACATGCTCTTCACTCCTCTCTCTCTCTCTCTGTCTCTCTCTCTCTCTCTCTCTCTCTCTCTCTCTCTCTCTCTGTCTCTCTCTCTTCTTCTCTGTTCTTCCCTGTATTCCCTTCCTACCCTCCCTTTGCCGTCTTATTTGTCAGTTTGTTCCGTTGGCTTCAGCTGCTGCCGCTGCCACTGCAGATCGGAATGAGTCCACACTGGAGAGGGGTCGTCATGGCAACCCATTATGGTTTGCAGCGGCGGTTGAGGGCTAATGGGCTAGGCAGGCCGTGCGTGGAGCTTGACTGGGGGGGATTTCAGAAATGCCTCCCAAAACCTTCCTCCCCCTCAGCCTCTCACACATCTCCATCTCCATCTCTCCCACACGCCTCCTCTTTGTCCTTTTAGATATTTTCATCTCTCTCTTTCACTCTCTTTCGATCTCTCATAAAAGCATATAAACTGATCTGGCCCTTGCTTTGTTCTTCTGCCATTCAATTTTGCCATATTTATCTCCTCTCTTGTTGCAGTAATTTCATGGACATTTCTTAGATTTAATTTCCCCATCTAAACTAACTCTCTCTCTCTCTCTCTCTCTCTCTCTCTCTCTCTCTCTCTCTCTCCCCCCATCTCTGTTTTTTGCACTGGGGCCATGTTCTCTCAGCAGGGTGAGAGGGGTCTTGGGCTCCACTGTGACTCTGTGAAAGGAGGCTTGAGATTCTACGCAGGGCCATTGTTATTGCATATGCAACATCACAAAGAAAGCCTCCCTCGGAAGCCCTTTAAAGGGGCCCCATTGGTCAGGGCATCCCCCAGAATTCCATAGGAGTGAGGGGGGCAGTCAGCCACCTCTACCCATTCCCATACCAATGTTCCTGGGCATGACAAAGCTTTGTGCAGCAACACAAATGCTGGGGCATTTTGCCAGCACATATTCATGTGACTCTTGCGCCATTCCAATGTCTCCTCATTACTGCCAGTCTTTTTTGAACAAGCACACACGGTTATGTCACTTACCTAGAATACAAATTAAAATACAGTGTTCCTTCCTTTTCTTTTGTCTTTCCATCTCTGCCCCTTTTCTCTCTCTTTGATGCACATACTAACATACACACATGCAGACATTCAACAGAGCATAATGAAGCATGCTGGTCCTCACTCACACTGCCATAGTTAGATGAGGGTAGCTGTGAGATTCACACATGAGCTCACACTCCTCTCTCTCTCTCTCTCTCTCTCTCTCTCTCTCTCTCTCTCTCTCTCTCTCTCTCTTTCTCTCACTCACACACACACAAACACACACACACACACATAGTGCGATACTCACATGCACACTGACAAGAGAACAGCAGAGATTTTGTTTCCACATAAACAAAGGAGACAAAGGCAGAATTGTATTGTCTGCATTTTATTGTTTGAGTGTCTGATATTGCTCTTTCTCTCCCTGTCTCTGTCTTACACTTATCACATTCAGGGCCATGTGCAGCACAACCATAGAGAAGGGTAAGCTGAGTAAATCAGTATATCTGAGCCCCTGGCTACTGCCATTAGCCTGGGTTATCAAATTGATTGGATACATAATGCAGCATAGTGAAATAACATCACACTGGTGGGCAATTTGCAGCCAAATTGGAGTTCCTCAGGGACGTGTTTTGAGGGCATTGTGAATCCATTTTTGTATAAATGCAGTGTACTTGGAGCTACTCTCTGTGGCTTGGCTGGATTTCTTTCAGCATTTTGGCACAAAACAAAAGTGTTTTCTGTTTTGTTTTGCTTTATTTTGTTTTACATCCCAGAATCCGGCTTAGCTTAGCATAATTTTGTCTTTGCCAGTCAGGTCCATCTGGTAGTGCACTGGTGGGCGTGTGTGGACATTTTTCTCCTCTGCACACGACGGGGTCATGGCCTCATCTATTTGAGATGCCAAAGGACCTCTGGGTCCCATTACTTCTCCATCCAACAGACTCAGCAACTCTCCATCTATCTATCTCTCCATCTCTCCACCTTTCCTCTCGCCCCCTCCTCCTGTCCCATCCATCTGCTGATTTTTTTGACACCACATGCACCAGCATCAGCACATACCTGGATTATTACATAAAACACTGGAGCGTTATATAAATGCAGGGAATGACCGCAGCCTAGTACTATTGAATGGTGATGGCATGAATTGGTCTTGTGTCTTGGTGGAACTCTTTCCTTTCCCTAACTTTCTCTCTTTCTATTGCTCCCTCTTGCTCTCTCTATATCTCTTCATGTCCCTCCATCTCTCTCTCTCTCTCTCTTTTTCATCCACTCTCTCTCCTTCATTACAACAGTGCTGGGCAGTGCCACCATGGTCTCTGTCCGAGACACTAGTTGCCCTGTCCAATCACAGAGTGTTCCCCCCCTACGCCATCACCCCTGACACATGGCTCCCCCTGCACAATGACCAGGCCTCAGTGTTATGCAACACAGAGAAGTAGAGGGATGGAGAGGGGGAGAGGGAGGGAGGGGAGTGATTGTTTTCAGCCTGGCTATAGACTGGGGCTGTGGAGAAAGGGGCGAGATTGGTGCGGGGTGGAGAGTTGATGAAACACTGTGCAGCACCCACTCCGGCTGAACGTGTGCACTGGAGCGAAGCACCCTGAGTGGCCATTCTCATGCTGTTAGACCCCCTTCTCCCTTTACTTCTCTCTGTCTATCCTTCTCTCTCTCCTTTTCTTGCTCTTTTTTCTCATTTCCTTTCTTTTTGTCTGTCTTTCTTGTTACCTTTCTTGTTACTATTCTCTTTCTCCTTCTCTATCTATTACTCTCATCTTTCATCTCTCGCTGTTGCACTCTCTCTCCTGTCTTATTACTTCTCTCCCTACTTCTCTGTCCCTCACCTTGTTTCTTGTCACCCCTCTCTCCCTTTCTGTCTCTATCCCTCTTTCTCTCTGCTTATTTCTTTAGATCTGACCTGAGTTCAGGATCCAGCATGGCATTCCATAATTCATTCAATTTGCAGTGTGACACGGGCCCCTGAAAGAATTAAACCCCAGCTAGAGTGTTTTACACCTGGACCCTGTTGCCTCAGTCACTGCCATACACTCCCATACAGCCTTGCTCAGCCTGTCCAAAAGGCTTAGAGACACACTGATGTGGAACCTGTTGATGCTTTTGCTGTGATAACTTCCGTCATGCTGAATCATAATATTCAGCCCTCATACACTCCCCCTCAGCCTGAAGACACCTGAAGATTCATTGTGATTCTTATCACTGCAAACCCTGTGTCAACCTTTTTAAGTGCCACAGCCATTGCACAATTTCGGTGTGACATGCCTAGGCCAATGCATGCTGGAGAAACTTGCCTTTCTTTCTTTCTTTCTTTCTTTCACTCTCTCTCCCTTGATTGAAACATGCTTTATTGTCATGACAAATTCTGATGTTATATTGCCAAAGCTTTACAAAAAAATGTCATACCAGAAAAGCAAAACAACAACAACAAAAAAGACAAATAAACAAACACATATTGTGTGTAAATGTACATTGCAGGATACAGGCATACCTCTCTTTCTCTCACTCTCTCCATGCGAGCTCAGCAGAGATGGAGTCCTCAGGTCACTCCAGTCCTCAGGTTTCCTCCAACGCTCTCTGGTTCCACGGTGTTGAAACACAGGTAGTGGCCCCTGCAACAAGCAGGCCAGGTGACCACACACACACACACACACACACAACACACATCGGTTCCTATGAGCTGCCCACTCACCCACTAGAACATTGCAACTAAATTACATTTTTAATCTACTAGTTATTTACTATTTTCTTTCACTCTTGTATTATTTCTTTTTCTGTTTGAGCTACCACTCTCTATAGCAGCAGCAGCAGCAGTGCTCCCGTGGTGACTGAATAGAGTGAAGATGCCTGAATGTGTTCTGGATGTATGCATGCTTTAAATGGGGAATGGGACTGGTAGGGACCGGGATGTTGCTGTCTCTGCAGTCCTGCTGGAGCTGGGCTTTAATGAGGCTCTTGATAATGCATGTTTTATCATTAATTCAACATGTTGTTTTTGGCCAGCTTTCTCTCTCGAGATCTCACATGTTGAGAACCAGGGCAAGCTTAGTGTGTGTGTGTGTGTGTGTGTGTGTGTGTGTGTGTGTGTGTCTGTATGAGATAGAGACAGAGAATGAGTGTATGTGTGAAAGAGAGAGAGATAGTGTGTGTGTGTGTGTGTGTGTGTGTGTGTGTGTTCTAAAGAGAGAGAGAGAAAGAGAGAGAGAGTGCACGTGGCATGTTGTGACCTCATGTCTGAGGTAGCTGTGCACTGTGGCTTCTGACTTATGAGCGAGGCCTGCATTGCATCAGCTTGGCAGAGAGAACAGAATGTGTTGTGGCTTCAAGAGCACTTGGACAACCAGGAGGAACGAGGCAGAAGAAAGTCACCAGGCAAGAAAGAAAGAGAAAAAGAGGAAAGACTTGGAAAAGTTAAACAGACATGTAAAAAGAAAGTGTGGTTTAGTAAGAGTACGTGTGTGTGTGTGTGTGTGTGTGTTTGTGTGTGTGCGTGAGAGGGATGCCAAAGAGCGGCATTTTACTCCCTCCAAATGCCCTCACCCTCACCAGTTGTGAAAGCCTGAGAAGTTGGTCAATACAGTGCTAGATCAATTATGCCATTATCATTCCTCGCATGCCTATTGATCTGAATAGGGCACCAGAGTTTAGCACCATTAAAAGGCTTTTGGCCACGACCTGGGCCAACTTCAAGCCAGTGCTAGCAGAAAGAGAATGAATGTGTGAGGAGTACAGGAATTGACTGGATTTGATGTGGCCGAATGTTGTGGTCACACCACCATGTAAAGGCTCTGTTGTATGTGCAAAGGTCTTCTGTTGTGTGTTTGTGTGCAACACTGCAGACAATATAAAGCACCATGTTGTTGGAGTCTTTGAACTTCGTTCTTCCTCTGGAGGGGCATTGTTGTTGTTAGTGTTGTTGTTGTTTTGGCCCTTATGTTGTACTGTTCAATCGTGTGCAGCATATTATTCCCCCTCACTCACACACACTCACGTGTGCACACATGCACACACACACACACACACACACACACACACACACACACACCAACCCCGTCTGTCTCCTCATTCGATTTCCTCTTTGTCGCCAATGGAGGACACGGTTGCTATGGGAACGGTGGTGCCAAGAGATAGCTTGCGCTGTAGGCTTGTCAGCAAGGTCTCTGAGCACTGCTGCCATCTCTTCCCTCCTGACCACAGAGATTTGGGGGGGGGGGGGGTGGGTACTGTGATTTATGGGCAAATAAAATAACAACCAGATGCAAGTGACCTGAGTGAGGGTGATGAAGGGTGCTTGTGGGGCACACACACTAACACACACACACACACACACACAAACACTTTTACCTCAACCCCTATCCTGCAGGCTTTGATTCCCCTCCATCTGCCTCCATTCACGGTCTGACTTTGTTTACATTTCATAAGATTGGCCAGGTGTAAACTGCAGTGATAACTATCACAGTGATGATCTGATGACCTGGGTATGGCGGGTGTGGGATGAGGGCTGGGTGTTGAGCTGGGCTAGGTTGGGTTGGGTTGGGTTGTTTGTTACCAAGGAGCAAGGTAGTGGGGGAGGACCGTTGAGGGTTGAGAAGGCTTGGTCATTATTCAGATAAATAACAGCCGCTAATGATTTTTCCATTCGCTTGTGTTCCCACAACAGAACTCCCAGAAGAAGAGAAGCACTGACCGGCGCTCAAACAGCAAGCCTGAGAAGAAAGCCAATCCTCAGGTGCCAAAGACACACATACATACACACACACACACACACACACACACACACATACAGACTCTCATATAAATAATAAGCCTGCATACTAGACCTGCAATTAATAAATAGTTTTGGAATCTGTTGATTGTTTTCAGCGATTAATGAAATAATTGGGTAAAACCTACCTTTTCTTTTTTTTTTACATTAAAGCTATAATGTGGGTAAAAATGGGTAAAAGTCAAATCATATAAACAAGAGAATAAAGAATAAATGCATGTGCAAGAGAGGGAGAAAGAGAGATAGTGAGAATGCGCGTGGAAGGAGGAGGGAGAGATGTGGAACGTGATATGGGATAACGTGAGATCTTGGTGCACTATACACGCAAATGACCACAAATACTATACTTTCTTATAAGTGCTAGTGTTAGCCATCGTAAATTGGCTAGTGTCAATGCACTTAACCTGTGGGTGCTTTCTGTACAGTTGTTGGAGCTTTGACATTATTTATTGGTTTATTTATACAGACTATACACGGCATTGTCCATCTTATATATATATATACTATATCTTTATAGTAAGTGAAGTTCTGTCGCATGCCATGAACTTGGTTTTCCGATATAAGGTGTAAAAGGAGCCCACATGGCCCACTTTAAAAAAATAAAAAATAAAAAAAAAAACACTTTTTTTGTTGTTTATTCAACAAAGCCTTAAATATTTTTTGTAATCAAATTATTTTACTGACTTGAGTGATGGTTTCATCCGGCACACACACACACTCTCTCTCTCTCTTTTTCACTAACAGTAAGCCAATGAGCAAAAATACTTCTGGGGAACCACATAGAGAGATCTATCATCTGTCTCACACTGCACTTGATTATTTTGTTTTATCATTTGCTACTTAAGAAATAAATGAAGGACAAATTGCCTGCGGTCCCTCATTCCCAAAGATCTAATGATTTTGAAACCATCAAGAACAAAAAAAAACACAAGAGTGATGCCAACCTCTTCGAATTTAAAACTGTGTTATTGATCTTGTCTTATGGCTGGATTGATTTTGGCATGTGCAGTGACAGCCCATTAAAAACAGGCTCTCTGAACAAAGCTCTGCTCTCTACTGTTGGGATACTCCTGTTTGTTCAAGCTGACGATGACTCCCGCTGTTAGCTCAGAGAGGAGGGAGAGATGGCTTATGCAATACTCTTTCCTGAAGTGTGCACAAAGGCAGGCTACTTGTGTGTGCTCTGGTCCCATACTTTCAGTGCAAAACACTGTAGCCAGCCACTGTGGTCATTACTGTAACTATCATCACACATATCACTCTGCATTAGAGCTTTACTCCCAAACTCATCACAGCAGTCACTGGATGGGTTGTTATGTATTTGCGAGAAGTAGATTTGCCTGCTGCACAGCAAGCACTATGTCCACGCCCTGGACTTCCATTCCATGTTGCTGGAAAACATCAGCCCCCTCACGCTGAGTCATTCAGTCCTGATGAGTCCTCCCCTCATCAGTGTCTTGTTACTAGAAGGCAAAATCTTTCCTGTAGTATATTATTAGCTTTTGAGCTTTTTACTTTCACTGGGAGGGCACACATAAAGTGAGTGAAAGAGAGAAATGGGGTGGAATCAGGTCAAATCCATCAGTCAAATTAATGTGGGTCCCTGGGCACACCTGCCCACTTATCAAGACCAGTTACAGCCTGTTTTTATGACTGCTCTAGACCAAATTTGAGTTTTTCTTGAAATACAAGTGTAAAACTAAAGAAAATATAGAAAGAAATGCATTGTATTGCCCTTTAAAAAAATTATGGTCTGGGTGCTTTAGCGAGCTGTACCACAGTGACCCCAATCACAGAGTTTATCCATTGTCCAGTTTTTTTTATTTCATTCAACACTTTATGAATGCAGTGATTATGACTTACACTGCAGTTCATTAAACATGACAGGTCTTACTCGGAACAAGGTATAGGAGAGGTTAGGGACGACACACACAGGAATCCACACAGTATAAGACATTCATCATCAGGGTCATGGCAAATCTCCAAAGATGTGTCACCATGGCCCTGGCTGTTTTTTCATCTCTCTCTCTCTCTCTCCCTCTCTCTCTCTCTCTCTCTCTCTCTCTCGACCCTGCAGCCCGAGGACAGCTCGGACCTGAAATGCCAGCTGCACTTTGCCAAGGAGGAGTCTGCCCTCATGTGCAAGAAGCTGACCAAGCTGGTGAAGGAGAGCGAGGGGATGCGCGAGTCGCTGGCCAAGTACCGCTCGCTGTACGGCGAGGTTGACGGTGCAGCGCTCACTGTGGAGGAGGTGGCAGAGTCACCGCACACGCGCGAGGCCGAGGTGCGTGTCCACCTCAAGCTGGTCGAAGAAGAAGCCAACCTGCTGAGCCGGCGCATCGTGGAGCTCGAGGTGGAGAACCGTGGGCTGCGGGCCGAGATGGACGACATGAAAGGGCAGGAGCTGGGCCATGGGGCCGGACTGGGACCCGGTGGTAGCGGAGGCAGCAACGGCGGGGGCCTCCTGGTGCTCCAGGGCACGGAGAATGTGATGGAGCTGCAGCGCCACCTGCAGTTCGTGGAGGAGGAAGCGGAGCTGCTTCGCCGCTCGCTCATCGAGCTGGAGGAGCAGAACAAGCTGCTGATGAACGAGCTCAACCGCTACAAGTCCGAGATCCCGCCGGCCAACGCCGAACCCGACTCGCCAGCCTCCACGTCGCCAGGTCTGACGGGTCCGCTGCTCCTGGAGGAAGGGGAGATCCCCGAGGGGTCGCCCAGCAGCGAGGCAGCCGCCCACAACGAGCTGACAGCGGCGCGGCTGCAGATCGGCGAGCTTAGCGGCAAGGTGAAGAAGCTGCAGTACGAGAACCGTGTTCTGCTGTCCAACCTCCAGCGCTGCGATCTGGCCTCCAGTCAACGGCCTACACTCGAGACGGATGCCGAGGCAGGCGACTCGGCCGAGTGCGTGCCTAGTGAGGGCCTCCTCCGCGAAGGCCCTGTGGGTGGTGAGGGCAATGAGGACAAAGACGGGACGCCCTCCGAGGGCCTCCGGGAGTCAGGACCATTGGAGAAGCCTGTGCCCGGCCTAGGGCTGCTGATCTCGGACTGTGGCCACACGCAGGCCCCCTGTCTGCTGAAGAACCGCCAGGCTCTAATGGCCATGCGCGAACAGGCCCAACTGGTCAGCACCGCCATCCACCTGCTCACCTCGCCCGACTCCAACTGCCTGCTGTCCACTGACTCCGCCGACAGCCTGTACCGCAAACTCTCGGGTGGCAGCAACAGTGATGCGGCGGAGAACGTGATCTTGGAGAAGAGCCCCTCTTCTCCTCCTCCTCCATCAGCAGACTGGGCGCTGGTGGAGGCCCTGCGGGGCCGTCTGCGAGGGCTCCAGTCCCAGCTGCAAGCCTTTGTGGAGCACGTGGAGGCACTGGGAGAGTCCCCTGGGAGGGAGCAGGTGGAGGGGGCCTCCCCGCAGCCTTTGCTGTCCGAGTCTGGGGGCCCCACGCTGGGCATGCCTCCTGCCCCGGCCCCCTGTCCCTCTGAGAGCCCCACAGGAGCCAGCACGGCTGAACAGAAGGTAAGAATCAGCCCCCCTCCACCCTGCCCAGCCCACTCATCCTCCTTCTCCCTCCCTCTACTCTACATTTAGATTAGGTTTTTGTGTGTGTGTGTTCTTGCTTGGCCTTGTATTTTATTGTCTTGGCTTCCAACCTCCTTTTTTTGCTTTTTTGCCGAGTTTTTGTTCTCCTTTTCTGTGACCGTGCCTTATGAACCATGCCAAGGCTTACTAACGCCCCACTCCACCCCACACCCCATGCCCCCTTCACCTCCTACTGGCTGCCATGTTTGACTGCTGGTTCCCTGCTACTCTAAAGCCTCCATGCATGCTGCTGCTCTCTCTCACTGGAAGACCATGTAGAGAATAGAGCCATGGCCTCTACTGGAGTAGCCAGAGAAACACAGTCATTTATTTCCATTTGTGTCTTACCAGTATTTACATATGTATAGTATATATTGCTATATATATATATATACATACATACATGTATACACACATGTATTATGCACTTACATACATGCACACACTCACACTTACATGTACTATAACATAATGTAGTTTGTGGAGTCTGGCACAAATCAGTTCCATTCTTACATTGGTGTTAATCAAAGGTCTATGGTAAAGGTGGATATATGTTAAATGTGTCAGTTAACATTACCATACTTGATTTGAGGTATGTTTCTCATAGAGGGTAAAGTCTGCACTATGTGATGATGTCATGGCACCCGTCATGAACTCTACCTCATCACATAAATTCAGAGTGTGCTAATTTTGTCATACCGTATATACATTGATTTAATGTGTATTTGTGTTTGTACCATATGACTGTAGTGGTTTTAGTATGTGATCTGCCATATGTTTGGACATTGGGAATGTGAACAATGAGTAGTGGTGTTAATAGAGATGTGTTGTGTGGTCAGGTAAAGGTGTGATGTGCCGCTGTTGGCTGGTTGATCTGTGCTGACTGTCAGAACTCCACTAGAGGCCAACTTCAGATAGCTCTCTCCCCCTCCCTCCCTCTCTCTCACTGCATGGGCTTCATACCTTGTGCTTTCTTCCACACACACCCCCCCCTTCTCTCTCTCTCCTTCCGCATGGACTTGTACTCTCCTCTGTCTTCTGCCCCCTTTGGCATCTTCACCTCCTCCTTCTCCTCATCTCCTCACTCTTCACCTCCCTCTTGCTCTCTTTTTGATTCCTTTTTATCCCTCCCTCCCCTCCTGTCTGTATCACTTCTGCCTGACCCCCCACTCCCCCACACCCCTGCCCCCGGCTGTCTCCTGTCTCCTGTACCTCCAGCCGTCGCTTGCTCTCCTCATTGTTATTTCGCTTTTGTTCCCCATGCTGTCTTACTCCACGGTGGCCAAGCTGTTTTTCCTTTACATCCTTTTTTTTGTCCTGTGAGTTTGGTTCTTCACATTGGTGTGTGTATCTCGAGGGTATACATTTGGGTTCTGTCCTCTCGGTTTCTTTTGCTTTTGGTTTTCTTTTTCTTGTTTTTTTTCCCCATTTTTTTTTCTTCCTTTCATATTGCTCCCTTGCCCCATCCTTTTCTCTTTTCATCCCCCTGACAACTGTATTCATCCTATAATTTCACATTACCTTCCTCCTCTCTTTTCTCTTTTCATGTCTTCCTCCTCTCTCTCATCTGTCCTGTCCTTTGCCATTCTGTCTTCTTTTTTTGTCCTGTTTTGTTTTATTCATTAACTTGCCCATGCATGCATGCAACAGTCCGACTATAGGGACCAATCAGAGCGGGAGGTCAAAGGTCAAGAAGCCTGTCTGAGCAAATCAGCGGAGGAGGGCAGCGGCAGCCACCAAGATAGCAACAGGAACCAGGACACTCATGGCCAAGGCCTGGACTCCAAGGAGACGGACGGTGCTCTGGTAAGTACCACTTGCCGTATAATATTGGTCTACATGTGAGTTAGCTCCAAGCGGATCCAACTGGTCTTGCACTTTCAACTTCCCCCTTCCTCTCCCAGTGCAACGCTGCAGGCTAATCATGTGGGTATCACATTTCTGTTTACAATGACATCATTTCCCACGCGGAAGTGTCCACCGCGTGTGTTTTTGTGACCTTTTGATAGCGCTGTTACCATAGCAACAAAGTGCTAGGCAAAGAGTCCTGCTAAAGCAATAAAGAAGCAAGAGAGGAGTACAATGGGTCAGACTGACCTCTCCTCGGCGCTGGCCTATTAAAAGACCAAACCCACGTGGCCCATCCCAGAGGAGCCCATTGTTTACCACAGGGTTTTTAAATACTGTGGCCATGGCTTCTCTTGTGGAAAAGTAGCATTGCTGCCAATTATTAGAATTTACTGATAACTAGAGAAACAACTTGAAACACTGTCAGTCGCTTGGCTGACTATCTCTCTGCTGACTCTGACGTCTTTGAAAATCCTAAGCGCAATTACCCCAGCGAAAGCAAAGGGTTTAAAAAAAAGTTAGTCGACAAAATGTGCAGAGATAAAGAGAGAGAGAGAGAGAGAGAGAGAGAGAGAGAGAGGGAAAGAAGATAAAAAGAAAATTTGCCCTCTGAAACTGAGATTTTATTTAATCAAACCCAGAGCAACTGAAACAGATAGTGAGAGGGAAAGAGTGAAAGAAAAAGAGAGAAAAAGACGCTTGAGGTAGAACCCCCAGGCTTCAAATTGGCCCATTACTTTAAAGCGTGACAGGGGTAAGCCATCTCCTGCCCAGGCAATCTGGCTGTTTCTGCCCAGGCCCCAGTGCACGTCAGCCCGTCCCCCAGACGCTCTCTATCACCGGGGCTCAGTCATGTCCTTATACACCTGGGGGACAGAGGACAGAACCGACAGGGGAGGCCATCAGTCCTGGGGCAGCCTGGATAGGACTGGGAGAACAGAAGTGATGCTATCAGCCTATCAGAGACAGCTGCTTCTCTCGGCATCGCCCAACACCTGTCAAGTGATCAAGGCCAGGGAAGAGACGCTGGCTCTAGAGTTGGGTGGCCGAGACAGTGACAGGGCATTCGCCTTTTACTTTGTGCACACATTAGGTTGCACTCTGTAAGCATGTGCAGGTAATTTGATTGGTTCAGTTGAATGTGAGAGCGATTACAGACACATTTTAGGGGGGGGGGTGGTGAAGAGTGCTTTATATTTACCCCAGAGATAGCATTGCAGACAAGAGAAGACTGTATATATTTACAGTATGTATTACCAACTGCTGGGACTGAATATGATCTAATTTTACAAATTTTACAAAACATTACCAAAAGGGTGCTTGAGTTGTTAGGTTCGTTTATTGGGTTCTGGTTTTAGAACAGCTAGTATTATTAGAGCAAGAGGGCTAGCAGAGGGTTAACTTCCCTTTGGAAAGGCATTGTCCATTAGACTGCACACCATTTTCAAACTCTGTTTCTGTGTGTGTGTGTGTGTGTGTGTGTGTGTGTGTGTGTGTGTGTCAACATCCTCTTTTCACCGTCAATGGCTTTTATTGCCTCCGTCAGTGCATCACTGACTGGCTGCCTGTAATTTGTGTGAAGCCCCACGCTTTGAAATGTCACCTCAGCTGAGACAGAACATCCTGTATACTCATCTGCCCTTTTTGACTCCTTCACCTTGTGTGGAAAATTGAGGCTGTCAGTCAAACCTTGGGAGGTGTGGGGGGGAGGGGGGCTGGGTGGAGGCGGTGTTGGAGGAGGAGGAGACCAGTGTCATTGCTGGATGCATCTTTGGAGGAGTTGCTGCAGTTGGAAGACAAAAAACAGCCCACAGTTGTGTACCTGCAGTGGGAGGCAAGAGGCAATTTAGCTGATGGAGAGGTACTCACTGGTGGCTCACTGTGGGTCCTACGTGATCACTGTTCATGCATGAGCATGTGGGCTAGAATGCATTTTAAACCTCCCCCAAAGTCAAATCACACCCTTTTCCTTCACCCCCCTACATCTTTCTCTTTCTTTTTCTATCTCTCTTTCTCTCTCTCTTTCCGATGGAGGTAGGGACTTAGCTCATGAAATCAGGTTATGCATACAAGTGTGACTTTCCTCAACTGTGAAACATAGATTGGATTATGATTGGGAGCGCTCATCTCCTGATCCCCTAACCTACCCCTCTGCAATGAGCACAGCACAAACCAGAGCCTTTATACTACCAGCATAACAAACACTTATGTCCCAGCATCACCACAAACACACACACACACACACATATACTCTCTCATGCATACACCCACACATACTCTCTCTTACACACATACACTTTCATGCAAACACACACACACAATAGCTCCTTGACCATGAGATTACAGTAAGTCATTAAGAGGGTTCCTTATGCATTCCTCCGAGCCAACAGTGACAGCAATGCCTGTTTTAAATCCCTTCACCTCCAGGCCTATCAGCCTCACCCACCCACTCAATTTCACAGACGAGCGTTTAATCAGTGTAGTGCGGCCTGCAATGACATTTGGGCCTCAAAAAAAAAAAGACCAAGATAATTAAAGCCACGGGACAGTGATTTCTGGTCTGGGCGGCGCGCTGTTAGTTACTGTACTGACCAGACTGCCCCTGAAGGCATGTACTGTGTGTGTGTGTGTGTGTGTGTGTGTGTGTGTGTGTGTGTGTTTGTGTGTGTGTGAAGGCACAGGGCTCAGGGCAGAAGAGAGGATGTGGTCATTAACTCTTTAGCCCGCTGATGACTCCCAGGCCAGTTCCGTGTCATTGTTTAATTAGGCAGTGAGTGGGTGCAGTGACTGGGCTGCTGTGTGTGTCTGTGTGTGTGTGTGTGTGTGTAGAAGCCCACCCAGTGTTGAAAACAGAACAGACAGGCCTCAAAAGTCTCAGCGCTGCAGGGCTTCAGTCTGTTGTGACCCTACTGCCCGTGTTGATTGATGGTGTAGGTTGCCAAGTGGTCAGGGTCCTAGATTTGCCCATTCTGATTGCTCACCTTCCCTGACCCACACTATCTGTTGATCTTTTTTCCTTGTGTCATATTTACATGTTTTAACATTTAAATCCACCTCTCTCTCTTTCTCTTCCTTTCATTGTCTATCCGTTTCCCACTCTCTTTCTCTCCCCCTCTGACTATCTTTCTCCACCTCTCTCTCTCTCTCTC
>JAGFZM010000150.1:235525-248435 GCA_017657215.1 Limnothrissa miodon
AAGGATACAGGGAAAGAGAGAGAGAGAGAGTTTCCCACAGCATGATAGCAGCTCTATTCCCTAAGTGGAGGTTAAAGCAGGGTGTGTGCAACTCATCTCTCTCTCTCTCTGTCTGTGTGTGTGTGAGTGAGTGTGTGTGTCTGTGTGTGGGGAAGAAGTAGGTGGTTTGGGTAGAGGACATGCGATGCAGTAGTCTACTGCTGAGATTCGGATCTGTGAAGAGGGAGAGGGAGGGAGGCAGAAGGCTTCTCTGTTTGATGTTGGACTCCCTCAGTTTAATAAGGACATCCTGAGAGAGGCTCAGAAGAGAACAATCACTTCCTATTAATCTGAGAGGGGCATTAATTACCGCCCTCCCTCCCTGCATCCCACCCATCTAGCCCCCAGGGGTAGGGGCAGTTAGTGGCCACCTTGTCAGATAAGCCACAGAGTACGCTACCCTTGCCACTACAAACAAGTAATGTGAAGATATGCATTTTTGTGTGTGTGTGTGTGTGTGTGTGTGTGATTGTGATTGCCTATGCCTGAGCAATTTACTGAGTTAAGAACTGCAGGTTGCAGTATCCCTTTAATACTGCAGTTACTAAATTGAATTCTTGTCCATTTCCATGTGTGCAAGTTGACCATGTATCATATGGGTTTGTGTGTGTGTGTGTGTGTGTGTGTGTGTGTGTGTGTTTGGTTGTGCATGAGCAAATAACTTGGCTTGTGGGTATCAGTGTATCAATTATTTGGGCATGTGTGTGTGTCCATGTATCAAAATGTGCGTGTGTGGGTATGGAAGAGTGTCAATGTATAATGAAGATAAATGTAATGCAGAGTTGAACATGTGCTCTTGGTTAGTGTGTGAGCGAGTGTCCAGGTTGATCGTGTGTAATGATCAGAGAATTAAAGCCCCAGAAGTCTCAGTCCCACAGCACCTCAGTACTCCAGCGTCTAAATGGAGAAAAATGCTGACCACAGCTTATCGGCACCACCAGGGACTGCAGGCCGCAGTCCCAAAACACATCTACGGAGAGATGGAGATGTTTTGCCCTACCTCTACTTCCAATATCTTTCTTTCACTAACTGTCTCCCTTACGCTCCATCACTCTCTGTCTTTCTCTCTCATTCACACACTTTTCACTGTGTCTGTCTTTCTGTCTGTACATCTCTCTCTCTCTCTCTCTCTCTCTCTCTCTCTCTGTCTCTGTCAGTCATTCACTCTGTATATCTATCCTTTCTAATTCTCTCTCTTTCTCTCTATCTCGGTGTCTTTACATCTATATCTCTCTTTCTCTCCCTTAGTGTTTCTGTCTCTACATCTCTTTCTTTCCTTCTCTGTTTGTCTGTTGTTAGGTGTTGCGAGCCTCCATCTTGTTTCTCTGTGGGTTAAACCTGTGGATCACAGTGCCTTGTCAGTCTGCATGCCATCAATCCCTGGTAGTGTGTTACTCAGTGACCCGGTGTAAAACTTCCCTAATCAATATGTCTTGATCTGCCCAACAGCTGCTAGTGTTGGCCTCCAGTTCATCTATCATTTGGGTGGGAGCCAAATACAAAGAAAGGAATATATACATGCATCTCTAGGCTGAGATATACCCAGCTCACATCATTCAGCGAGTGTCTCTCTTGTATTTAGGGAATTTTGAATGAGCTACTTTGCAATGCAGATAGTGAAGATTTACAGATTGTTTGCAGTTTGGTCCTAGAACAGATTGCTTTCACTGTGTCTTCTGGCAGAATCACTAAAAACGACACAGAAAACTTTAGCTGGTGCCCAACTGCTGTGAAGGTATAAAGCGGCAGTTTGTGCCAGTTGGCACCAACTTTTGTGCTCACTGCGTATGCTTTGTGTTAGTGTGTGTGTGTGTTTGTTTTGTGTTGTGATGTGTGTGTGTGTTTGTTTTGTGATGTGTGTGTGTGTGTGTGTGTGTGTGTGTTAATGTGCAGCATTGAGACCAGAAAGACCCAGTTCAGACTAATTGGAGAAGCAGATTTTATCATTAACCCTCGAGAACCCTGGAGTGCTCCCAGTCCGGACGAGCCGGGTTCAGAGCACAAACACAGGATGCAGGCAATGGGTCTCCTTCAATTAAAAGTAAGATTGAGCGTAAGGCAGTGAGATCAGGGGCCATTCTCTCAGCCTGGCCTGCTAAGAGAGAGGGGGGGAAAAATACATGGTATTTTACCCGGCGACCGGCAAGCTGGAGGAAGGGTGTGAGTTTCCCACAGACGGTGCAGAGGAAAACAAATATTCACTCATGCTCGCACATGCACACACACACACTCCCATACAGGAACACACGCACACACATACAGTACACACATATGCAAACACCTGAACAAGCTTAAAAATACACAAAGAAATTTGAGTATTTTACACAAATTTCACTATTAGGAGGATTTTCTGTAATTTAAGCTCTTGTTTACAACTTGAATGCTTGTGTATGTGTGTTTGTGTATGCATGCATGCATATGTGTGTCTCTGTGTGTGTGTGTACATGTATGTGTGTGTGTGGATCCCTTATCTTGTGTTGTACTCTGTCTGAAGACATATTAAGCACTGGATTGAGCCGATGACTGGATTGGAGACAGAGATGAATGCAATGGATGAGATGGCACCGCACGATAGACGGACTGACCCAGAAACACCAAGCACTTACATGTCTGACTTTCTTTAAACAACCGCCTCCTTCAGTTTCAGCCTGACTCCTCTCGCTCCTTGAGTCTGCCACACTCCTGCCACTGACCTAGATTTCCTGGCAGCGAGCATGGCGTTCTCTGGCACAGCGATGGGCGATGACAGAGAGAGAGAAGAAAAGAGAAGGAGAGAGTGGGAGAGAGATAGAAAACAGGCAAACGGAATTTTGGCATAGATGTAACAGGTGTGTGTGTGTGTGTGTGTGTGTGTGTGTGTGTGATAGATAGATATATAGATAGATAGAAAGAGAGAGAGAGAGAGAGAGAGAGAGAAAGAGAGAAGGATGTGAGAAGAGGAGCATCATTTTGCTTCTATTTTTCCCCTGGGAGGGATATGATTCCCTGAAGGGAGAGTGTGGTTGTGGTTGGTGCCTCCAGAGGTGATTTGTATGTGGGAGTGACAACAGGCCCGGCTACTGTGGCCTTATAAGTCTTCCTAGCTGAACTGGAGGAATGTGTGTGTGTGTGTGTGTGTGTGTGTGCAATGTCCAGTCATCCCCCTCCTCCGGGTACTTGTGTTATTTAAGAGTCAAAGTCCTGAGCGTGAATCACAGAGGAATACCAGTCAGCTGGTGCCAACCTGCCCAACTTGACTACCCAGAGAACTACAGTAGTATCTCTGCCACAAAGAGAACTAGTACTGTAACTCTGCCACAAAGAGAACTAGTAACTCTGCCACAAAGAGATCTAGTAACTCTGCCAAAAAGAGAACTAGTAACTCAGCCACAATAAGAACTAGTAACTCTGTCAACCTGAGAACTAGTAACTGCCACAATGAGGACTAGTAACTCTGCCAACTTGAGACTAGTAGCTCTTTCCTGGATGGGACAGCCTGAGATAAATGGGTAGTGAGGTAGCCAAGAGCGCTGGGCTGGGTTTTATGGTTAATCTATACGGAGCCAAACGTAATTACAGAGCTGTGTACATGTGAAATAATGACCACACACTCTCACACACACACTGCTGTGCACGTATATCGATTGATTTCCTCGTCAACAATTTACAATAGCAAAACAAACACTTAAATAGGTGTGACTGTAAATGCCCAGACAGTAGCACACATCCAAACACAAATACTTATAGTGAAGCACGCACACATACACACACACACACACACACACTTTCACCCAATGGCCCCACACACACCTGAGCCATGTATACTGCTGAATATGAACTCCTAATAGCGGGTGTTGGCAGCCTATACGGGACCCTGGCACCCTGACAGCAGTGTAGACATTAGGACCCGCATGACAGACGCTATTGATGAGCAATGAACTGCACTACTGCTCACACCACACACACACACACACACACACACACACACACACACACACACACATACACAGCACAGGCGGTGGCAGAGATACCCCTCTACAATAAACCAGTGCAGCTTTACAATCCCATCACACCACCATTACCCAGAAGGAGGAGGGAGGGAGTAGAGGACAGGAAGGAGAGGGAGGGGAGAGAAGAGAAGAGGACAGCAGAGGAGAGGAGAGGAGAAGAGAGAAGGAGTGGAGAAGAGGAGAAGACTTGCCACAGATAGTGCTGGAAAATACATGTGCTCATTGCATGTGTGTGTAGAGTACCTCATGACTATTCTGTGTGCTGGAAGAAATGTGTTGGCCTTGTTATTTCCTGCTTGGTTGTCCCCTATGATGAGACATAAAGCTATTGTATGAGCAATGGTCATGAGTCCTGAGCACTTCCGTTAATTTAAATATATAATAATGATTCACAATATCATTAATCATTATCATATTTTTTTTTCTTGAGAACATTAATTCTCAATTTCAGTACATAATTTGTCATGCTCATTTAGGCAGAGCATGTGAAAGGTGTTGTGGTTGCCCAGGCAACATAGTTTCCAAAGTAATCCCTATTAGTGTTATCTCTGTTGGTTTTCATTGGAGATTCTTTCAGGCTTCTTTTGGTGTTATTTCTCTTCATTTCACACTAATGCCTCTCAGTCATGGCATGTCTTTCTATTCTTATTACATTCCTTGCCTTAACTTTCCTCATTTGTCACACACACACACACACACACACACACACACACACACACACACACACAAATACCCAGGCAATCACTTTCACACATATACACCCTCTCATTCCACTCTCTTTCTCTATCTGACATATACATACACAGACACACACATATGCCTTCATTTTTGTACATACACACACTCTTCTCTCTCTCTCTCTCTCTCTCTCTCCCTCTCTCTCTCTCTCTCTCTCACGAACACACACACACACTCACACACACACACACTTGCTAACAGTGTCAAACATACACACACTGGTTCACAAATCTAAGTTCTTTCCCTGTCTTACTCTCTGTCTTCTCTTCTGTTAAAGTCTGTCATTGTCTCCCCTCCACACCTCTCACCAAGCTGAAAATCCATCTCACGCTATTAATCTCCCATCCAGAGGAGTAATTATTCAGACCTCCTCCTCTGTGTGGCTGTGTGTGTGTGTGTGTGTATTTTAGTGTGTGTTTAGGCTGTGGCATGTGTAGACTAAATGTTGTGTGTTGCTGAATAAAAAGAGTCAGGCTTTTAGAAACCACTAGTGAGGAAGCGCCACTTACTCTATAGTTCATCTCCATGGTAATATATGCCTGCTGTGTTTGTTTTGTGTGTGTGTGTGTGTGTGTGTGTGTGTGTCTGTGTGTGTGTGCGCGTGTATGATTGTTTGCAAGTGTGGGAATGTATATGTTTGTGTGAGATGAAAAGACCACAGTAGTACCTACACTGTGTGTGTATATGTGTGTTTAAGTGTGTGTGTGTGTGTGTGTGTGTGTGTGTGTATGTGTGTGTGTGAGAGAGAGAGGGTCCCAATGTGTGTGTAAGAGCGTTTTGTTCAACAAAGAAAGAAAGCGGAAGGAGTGTCAACGTGTGTGTGTGTGTGTGTGTATTGGTAAGTGTTTGTCCAGAATACCTAAGCAGGCAGTGCTTGTTTTGGTTAACAGCATGATGCTTGACAAAGGCTCTCCTTATGGCTTTCCCTTTTGCCAGAGAGTCTGTTTAACTTTTCCCCTGTGTTTACATCAAAAGTCCTGCACTCACTCTGACACACACACATACACACACCTTCAAACTTTAATTTACAAGAAGATTCTACCCGTATTCATTTCAGTCTAATGCAATTTTTATGTTTCAGCTATGTCTGACTCAACTGTCTTTCCAAATGACACAACTATTTTGGTTTCATTCCGTACCTATTGTCCCTGTCGTTAGAGATAAGGTGGGATATTACAGTATGTTGTTAGGGTGTATCAATGCTTGCACAATGCAGCACTTCCATGCTGGCGCTAATCATGGTCTGATTAAGTGTGTCAACTGGGATGACCAACACCATTTCCATTAAGCTGGATTTATACTTAAAGTCAGGCTATTTTCTTGTCCAGTTAGAGGAACTGGTGGATTTTTATGTTAAGCAAACTGTCTCCCCTTTCATGGGCATCATTGCAAACAAAACTCTGTTGCTGATTTTTCTAATCTTCATCTGAATTCATGGTGTTTTTAGCTTAGTTATGCTGCTATAGTTTAATGCCGCCACAATCCACCCATCTGTTAACCCGTACAAGTTTCACTCTGTCTTTCTCCTCCTCTCTCTTTCCTCTCCACTTATTTCTCTCTCTTCACTTAGCCAACATCTGTACATGGTTGCACATGCAATATAACTGACATTCTCTGAAATCTGATGGAGACTGTTCTAACTCATCTCTTCTCTGATTTTCCATGCCATTACCACCCTGCCGTGAGTCATCACTGCCTTCTACTGCCTGCGCCTGCACCTCCTGGGTTCTGGGACCTTCTTCCAAGATCCGGCAGCACTCCTGAATGGTCCTCAACCCACTCCACTGTCCATGCCACTGCCTCCCTGCTGAGGGTCCTGATCCTGCATCTCTGGCTTCCTGGGCGGTCTGCCTTCAGCTTCACAGATGACCCTGACATGATTGATACTGCCTCCAACTGGCCCCTGGCTTTACTGCGCCTAATGTCATGGGACTACATCCTGGGATTCTATTGGGACTCCTATATTACTTTATTTACCAAAATTTTCTTGTAATGTGTATCTAATGGAACAATAGTGGACTACTCACCATCTGAGAGACTGAAAACCTGCCCTAGGCAGTTGGGTTAGCCCCTTTAGCCGTCGGAACTGCCCAAGGTTTCTTCCTTTACCATAACAAGTAAAAACAAAAAACGCTGCTAGGGAGTTTTTCCTTGCCCCTGTTGCTCATTTGGCCTCTTGTGTTAAGCGCTTTGTGACATGCCTTTTGTAAAAATGCGCTATATAAATAAAATTGAATTTAATTGAATTGAATTTTACCAATATAGCCTAAAAATTACCATCATGGCCCACCTACAAAAGAACATACACACACACACACATGTCTAAAGCACACATAGCATAGGTTAGATAATGGAGCTTTACCTTACCAAAGTGAGTTTGAGCCTTGAACCCTGAGAGGCTTTGAAGCTCATGAAATCTTGATTATCCTCACCTTTTAAAATCTCCTTTTAAATTCAGTTTAAAGCTAGATCCTGGGACGATCAAACAGGCTCTGAATTAAAGATGGGGACCACCTGGCAGGACTTTTAGCATACCTCCCTTAGCACAGAAGAAGTAGAAGACAGAAATGTAGGCGCCATTATTCAATAAAATTATATCCAGTGTCGAATGTACTGGTATGTGTACATAACAAATTTAAGATAAAATATAAGTATGTTTATTGGACAGTGTGTGTGCGTGTGTGTGTGTGTGTGTGTTTGTGATTTTCTGTCTTTCTGTCCATGTCAGCACCCAGTGAGTAAGTGATTTAATGACTACATGTCTATTTGTATAATGGTGGTCTGAGATATGTGATCTAGACAGCCTGTCCATGTGTATGTACTAAAGAATGTATGTGTCTGGGTCAGTGTGTGTGTGTGTGTGTGTGTGTGTGTGTGTGTGTGTGTGTATGCGTGTGCACGCGCCTGTGTGTTTGTGGGTGGGTGTGCATGTTTACACATGCTGAAAATGTGCTGTTTGATGATGTAGCCATTTGTTCTGTAGGAAGACTTGTGCAGTGTCAGCATTTTCTGTGGCACGGCTCTGCTGTCCTGCTGGCTCCTCTGTGGCGGCGGATCAATGGCAGGGACCCTGAGGAGGAGCTGCTGGCCTTGTAGCAGACCACAGGCACTGGACCAGGAGTGGGCCAGCGCTGGGCCAGCTACTGCAGATCTGCACCGGCCTGTGGCACCAACACCCCATGCACAACAAATAACTATACCATTCGGAAAAATCCAAGTGGAGACGCATACTGTACACATACACCACATATACAAGCATGACACCACTCAGGATTTGTAAAAACACATACACACACACACACACACACACACTTACACATATTCAGAAAGCCAAATCTTTTTTTTTTTTTTTCAAAAGTTTTATTGTACTTAGATGAGAGGGTTCTAAAGAAAATGAAATGTGCTTCACCTCAGCATGTGTGAAATAGATGTAGAGAGAGGAAGGGTGAGAGGGAGAGAGGGAGGGAGGAGGAGCAGAGGATTGTGCAGAGATGGGCTCCTGCATGGGACCAGCACTGGAGTGAGACATGAGGGCACCCTGCAGCCCCACACACACCGCTACTGAGGGCATGCTTCCTGGTATTTTCTTGTGTTTTTGGCTTTGAATGAGATAGTATTAATATCCTTCAAAATTCTCCTATTGAAATAGGACAGTGAAGAGTGTAAGGAATTGAACAGGGGAGGGAGAGAGAGTGTGTGTGTGTGAGAGAGAGAAGGGGGGGGGACATGGCAAGAGAGAGGCAATAGATAAATAGACAGACAGACAGACAGACATACAGACACACAGACAGGCATTGATGTACCCCACCACACACTGACAATGCTAATGTAATGATGTATGTAGTAATGATGTCCACTTGCATGATCTGGATAAATGAGAATCTTTAGAGGTGGCCTGTAGTTTGTACAACAAACAATATATGGAGGCACATAGACGTAACAAACATTGGCAGAGAATAATTCTAAGATGACCACATATCAAGTATTTGTACTTGAAATAAAGCTATACAGTAAAAAAAGTAACGGGTATAAAAACACGGTAATGCAAAACTGTGAACTGTGCAGGGGAATCCAGTGCTTGATATGACAGAGCAATAAAATAAAATAAAATAAATTAATTTGTTTCTCACTCACACTAGAATAAAACGCAGTAACACGTAGTTTGAGACACATAATCTAAGGTTCTTGAACTCTGTGTGCTGGTGTGTGGATGCTGAAAGCCATTTGAAAACTGTTACCCCCAGTCCCGTTCTCTCTGATGTTTGTGGACATGAAAGAGAAGGCATGAAAGGGAGGGAGGAGAGTTGACAAGAGAGAGGACAAAGGAGAAGGTCTAATGAGTAGGCTGATGGAAAGATGAGACAATGAAAACAGAGGGAAATAGCAGCACTGTCCTCTAGTGTTATTGTAATGTAAAGCATGTAATGTATGTAATGTATGTTATGTATGTCATGTATGTAACGAGTAAAGGATGAGACAATGAGAAATAGCAACACTGTCCTCCAGTGACACGCTCACCATGGCAGCAGTGTCTCACTCAGGAAACAAACAGAGACCTTGCTCTCCAGGGTCCTGCTCTTTTAATGTCTTTTTAAAGATTCATTTGATGGGCTTGTCTTGTCTTCTCCGAGAGGACAGGAGAGATGACAGGGAGCAAGTAGGAGAGAAAGCTATGAGTTGGATCTGAAAACAACTACATGCCAGATCCAAACCTGGATCTCTGGGGCTTATATATGATATGAGTGCGAGCAACCCCCCTCAACCTCTCCCCGCCCCCACCATGGTGTATGTTATGGGCTTTTAATCTGTTTAAGTCTAGCCTACAGTATAAACACTTCTCTGGGACAGGCACGGGCCATTCATCAAGCTTAATCATTTAGTGTATAGCCTACAGAATAAATGGGTCTATTGTGATATTGGGGGGGGTGGGGTGGCAGGAAGAGAGACAGATAGATGGAGGAGAGTCATGAGGTGAGGAAAGACAGAGAGATGGAGGAGCGGGGAGGTGAGGAAAGATAGAGAGATATATGGAGGAGAGGGGAGGAGGTGAGGAAAGAGAAAGAGAGATGAGCAAGGGAAGGAGGTAAGGAAAGAGTGAGAGATGGAAGAGAGGGGAGGAGGTATTCATCATGTTCATCCGTAGCCTACAGTATAAATAGGTCTATTGTGATGGGGGATGGGGGAGAGAGAGAAGGGAGGTGAGGAAAAAGAGAGAGATGGAGGAGATGAGGTGAGGAAAGAGAGAGAGAGAGAGAGAGGGAAAGAGGTGAGGAAAAAGAGAAAGAGAGGTGGAGGAGAGGGGAGGAGGTGAGGACAGAATGAGAGAGAGATGGAGAAGAGAGAAGACGGTGAGGAAAGAGTGAGAAAGATGAAGGAGGGAAGGAAGTGAAGAAAGAGAGAGAGAAAAAAAAATGGAAGAGAGGGGAGGAGGTGAAGAAAGGTTGAGAAAGAGATGAGAGAGACTTATGCCATGTTTTTTTCTCATGCCAATAAAGCATTATTGAACTGAATTGAATTGAGAGATGGGGTGGGTTCAGAGACATGACTGCAGGCTTAGACCTAAAAATTTGTGTCCCTGTATGCACACAGAGCCCACAGAGGCCACAAGTCATCCCATTTGCACTTTAAACATTGCCCCCTCTCCTACTGTTGCTATCTCGCATTCACATGTCAAGGGAGGGAGAGCAGTCACCTTGCGTATAGCTAACCATCATAAGATACTTTTCAGATGCATACAGACAGATCACAGTCTGCATAATGAATGATACACACACACACGCACGCACACACACACACACAATGTCCATCAATACAATCAGGACCTTTTATTCTTTAAATGGCTGCCGCAGGAAAGAATGCAGCGCTAAGGTTAGCTCCTTCCAGAGGGAGTGTGTGTGTGTGTGTGTGTGTGTGTGTGTGTGTGTGTGTTCTTATACAATGATTAGATCTGGATGTGTGTGTGTGTGTGTGTGTGTGTGTGTGTGTTCTTAACACTGGCGCCCCAGTGAACCTTCAGCAGCTCCTATCAGTCAATCATGGAGAGAGGCTAACCAGGCAGCCATGGGGAAATAAGAATCATCTCTCAAGCCCTTATCCACACAAACACGCCACACTGAAGCACCTGCTTTTGTCTGACTCACTCACACACACACTCTCTCACTCACACACACACACATAAACACACATGCACAGACACAAATCCAGATCTAAACATTGTGTAAGAAAACACACAAACACACACACACACACACATATTGACACACAGAGAAGTACAGACACAGACCATGTGCATGCATGTACTGTACACACATACATAAATACACATACATACATACACACACACGCACACACACACTGACAAAAAGGACCGTAAAGACGGAAGTTTCCTTTGGCTGTAATGAAAGAATTCCTTTTATAGTACTGTAACACTTGCAGACACATGATTTCTTTCTCTCTCTGTCTGTCTCTCTGTCTCTCTCTCTCTGTGTGTGTGTGTGTGTCTGTGTGTGGCATAGGCTTTTGTGGAAGTGCACTGTCAGCCACATATTTACACATGAACAGAGACTTCCAGAAGGAACACACATACACAAGCAAAACAATAAAAGAGTGGATTATTAGCTATTGAAAGCATATGTACAGTCCACACACACACAAACTCACACACACACACACACACACACATATTGTCACTCACGTACCCAGGACTAGTCTTATCATTCTTCTGCCAGGCCACTGGCTGTGTGTGTGTGTGTGTGTGTGTATGTGTATCTGTGTGTGTCTCTGCATGCATGCGTGTGTGCAAGAGTCAGAGGACAACAACAGGCCTGCAGAGATAGCAGCACCTCCAGGAACCCAGCTGATTGGACTGACTGACTGCAGCATGGCCTCCTGACACACAGGCCTCCCCCTCAGAGGACTCAGGGCTGGGGAGCAGATACAGAGACATGGGGGTGGGGGTGGAGGAAAGAGCAATGCTGAGGAGAAAAAACATTGCAGAGACAGCAGAGGGGGAGGGTAGGAGGCATAGGCAGCGGGAGGAAGAGAACAAATGGAGGGATGGAAGGTTTAGAGGGAATGGTTGTGATAGAGGGAGTGAGAGTGAATATTTTGCTGTTGCCAATTAAAGATTAGATGTATACTTTTGTGGTCTGTCAATAGATTGACACTTGAGCCTCCACATAAATAAATATTAACTTTAATGAAGTGATGAACAATAATAAAAACTCAACATAGAGTGGGTTAAACAGAGATACCTGTGTGTGTGTGTGACATCTTGTGAAATGCTGAAGCTTTGGTTAATGTCAGTCACATGACTGATTAATTTCTGAACAACTGTTGCAACTGTAATATTTGTGTCCTTGTGCATATTTATTTTGAATTGTGGACACAAATAAAGAAGTAAAATGTGTGTGTGTGTGTGAGTTTGTGTGCACTTGTGTGCCTGTGTGTGTGCCTATTGTCCATGATGTACCTCTGCCGCCCACACTCAGACCACCGTGGCCTTATTCCTCAGGACAAATAAGGATATACAATGTGTGTGTGTGTCTGTGTGTGTCTGTGTGTGTGCATGTACCTGAGACATTGCATCTGCATGAATATGTCCTGTCCTTTATTGTCTAAACCCATGTTTTCTATGCTGGATATAGGCACAGACTCATAAGCCCATGTAATATGAGACAGCTAAGGGACTTTCACAGGATGTTCATGGTGTTCAGACGGAGGTTGTGTCTCATGCTATGGCGTGTCATGTATAAATAGCATCCATCAAAGACACATAAAGTACATGGGAGCAGACAGGTATGAAAACTCCAACCAAGCACCAGAGACGAATCACACATCACTGTTATTAGACGAGAGGAAAGCATTTCATGGAGTGAGAATTTTTGCACTTGATATTCACACTTTTCACTTATGTGTGCCTATGCTTGACTTTGTGTGTGTGTGTGCACTTGTGTGCCTGTGTGTGTGTGTGTGTGTGTGTGTGTGTCAGAGCAGAGCAGTGAAGAAGCTCCTGATGCTAAGCCCTAGAGGCGACCCATTGCACAAGGTAAAGCTCCATTAGCCATTCTAGTGACAGGTGAGTTTAAGCCCTTGCCACTATTCTCTCTCTCTCTCTCTCTCTCTCTCTTTCTCTCTCTCTCTCT
>JAGFZM010000150.1:250614-266611 GCA_017657215.1 Limnothrissa miodon
TGTGTGTGTGTGTGTGTGTGTGTGTGTGTGTGTGTGTGTGTGTGTGCGTGAATGTGTGTGTATATTAAATCTTTTGAAAACCTGCATAAGAGTTCTTAACAGAGAAGACATTCCTGTTACCGAGGGACCTGTATGAAAGGCATCGGTGGGCTGAAAGTGGCAATGAAAGCAATGACAAATTGAGGACTCCTTTATGCCTCCTCAAACAGACATGCCTAAATTGAATATGCACATAATCACATATGCTTCATTTAAATAAGATTCAAATTGCATGACACACAGAGGGAGAAGCTCGCCTATAGCCAACATTATTTTGTGAAACAAAAAGGGACAACTTTTCGGCAGGGCACTTCATTCACATGCAAACTACAGCCATTGTCTGTTTATTGTTTTTGTCGCCTATAACATCTAGAGAGATTGCCAGACTATTTGCAGACCAGCCATAATAACAGCGCTGATAATAGAGCTAGATTCTGGCACAAATCAACAACTGAAGGGAATTAGGGCGTAATCTCCATAGATGAACTGGAGCCACGGAGACATGAGAGTCATCCATCACCGTGGTGACAGAGGAAGCTTCCTGGCTCATGCTACAGGGAAATGCCTGAGACTTGTGCTCGATATCTATTTATACTCCCTGGATGGATTGTGGGAGAGGTGTTCTAGGCGAGGCCATTTAGAAGAGGTATGAGTGTGATTATGCCTAGGTGCATGTGTGTGTGCGTACATGCATGTGTGTGTGTGTACGGTGTATGAGTAGTGGGTGTGAGTGTAGTGAGTGTATGCATAGGTGTGTGTGTGTGTGTGTATATAAGCAGTGGCTGTGAGCGCAGTGTGACTATGTATGGGTGTGTGTGGGGAGAGAGTGTGTGTAGGTGTGTGTGTGTGGGTGGGTGGGAACAAATGATTATGTGCTCTCTAAAAGAGGTCTAAGTGGACTCCATTATCACTCCATGACTGTGTGGATGTCTGTGTGTGTCAAACTGTCTAAGGCGCAGAACAACGATTCTACCAAGCACAGTAGATTTAGGCTCCGATGTTAGTGCAGGATACTATACTGGAGATGAAATGTAATTTAATTTAGAGGATTCTCCTTCACACACACACACACACACACACACATACAGAGACACAGACACATAGCCCCCCCCGCCCACACACACACACACACACATACAAGAACACACATTAAAACAAAAAAAAAAACATGCACTCACACACACACACACACACACACACACACAGGTATGCACATAGAATAACTAAAAGATATAATGACAGCACTCTCTTTTGAATATTGGTTACAGTTTTCTTACATCCTCAAGATGTGAGAAATCCTTTGAGAGTTCTCTTGCCTATTTTTACCACTGACACTCACACATGCATACTCAAATAAAAAGCTGTCCACCATCCTGCTTTCCATGTCCTCATTCTATTCCTTTCGTGAAATCAAATCCCAGTGTCCATCCATCCGAGCTGCACCCAAAAACAGGCCAGTTGCAGCCGACCCTCTCTAAGGGCGAAATGCCAAGCTTTGCACTTTCTCCACGCTGGGCTGTCATCATCTCTCCCAGCGGCACATCGTTTCTGCTGACACTTGCCCCGAAATGGCCCTCCTCAACCACTCCACCTCCCACCTCCTCCTCCCCCTTGTCTAGGCCACTACCTTTCTGAGAAAGAAATAACAAGTGTGTGCGCACACACACATGCACACACAGGCACACACACCCACACCCACAGATGCGGACAAACACACAAACACACACACACAAATCAAATCCAGGCAGGGAAGCCAGCTATCAAACAGCATGTTTCATTAAAAGTCAGTGTCATGGCATGGTGTCAGCCTCAGATGGAGCCAAGCACTCTGGGAGAGAAGGGATGGTATTTTAGGATTACCTGCCGGCAGAGATTGAGAGGGAGACAGGCAGACAGAGCCTGAGGAGAATTGCATACTGCATGTCTGTCTACATGGGTCTGTTTATGCATGCAGACATATAGCCAGAGAAAGAGGACAGCAGACAAATAGAATGGAAGAGAGTACAAAGAGAGATGAAGAGAGAAAGATAGAAAGAAAGAAAAAATGAGTTGCACACACAAACACACACATACACATTCACATAAATACATGAATAACACACAACATATTGCACAGCACACTATGAGAAGACATATTCATTCCTCACATGTACACATATCAACACACACATACATAGAAGAACATTCTGGCCCCATCAGTGCTCTCTCTGCTGAGTGAAGTCACAGACATCAACAGGCTTTTGATTCCGGGTTAATTAGTGTGTGAGAATTCTGACTGGATGTGTAAATGAGAGTCTATATATAGGACAAAGTCAGCCTCTCCAGCACACACATAAACATGCACACACACAACACATACTGTGGTCTCACAAACAAACACGTACAAACACACACACACACACTCACCCTTGACTTTGTTAATACCCTCACTGTGGCCTCACAAATACATACACATACTGTACACTCACACCCACACACACAAACGCACACACAGTAAAATTTATTCTAGGAATAAACTTTTCTTCAATCAATTCTGACAATTCTCCAAGAGCATTTCAAATTACAAACCAAGATAAACAAAAATAATGAAAAAATCGTTTCTCTCTCTTACTCCCCTGTTTCCCTCACACACACACACACACACACACACACACACACACACACAAACACACACAGACAGTGTGTCTCTCTCTCTCTCTAATGCCTGTTTTCATCCACAACCACATTGTGCTTGTTGCCATGGAAACAGCCACCAATGGCTCCTTGGAAGTGAACAACGTGGCACTGTAGAGCCGGGCGGATGTATCCCAGCATGCAATGCTGGCAACGGCAGGGATTCCCCGCGAGGAGAGAGTGTGGCGAGCGAAGCGCCACCGGCCAATAGCCAGCGTGATGAGAGTCGTGGCGTATGGTATGGCTATGGAAGTCACATGACTTCTATACGTCAGGTGATCCTATTAACTGTGGTCCAACGCCTGCTCAGACGCCTTGCTCTCTCTCCTGATGGATCTGCCACGTTGCTATAGACACATCCGAAAAGCCAACAGGGCAGATGGTCTCAGGAAGTGAGAAGGATTTGCAACGATAGAACCATGTGGCAGTTAACTCTATGTCAGTTCAGAAAATAGCACAAGGAAAAAATCTGTTTGGTGCAGATTACGAAAACAATCACTATCAATGAAGAAAACCTTATAGAGAGATCTTATAAGTGCCTGCCTTTGTCAGAGGGAGCTTTCTGTCAACAGTGCAGACTCATAGCCTTTTTCTATTTCTCTCCAGATCTCTCTTTTCTCTCTCTTTTTCCTACTCAGTTCATGTCACAGACACTGGCATCTGGCCTTCACCTAACCTGAAACTATGCATCTGAGAGAGAGAGAGAGAGAGAGAGAGAGAGCTCTCATGGTGGCAGGACTTACCCTACAGTACCTGAGCTGTGGTTGCTGCATCATGTGAAATGCCGGTCAACTTTACTAAAGGTTTTCTGTGTACTGAGACAGAGTATGTGTTATTTTTGGGTTGGGTTTGGGAGGCATTTGGGAGTGATATGAGTTTGAGAAGACTAAAAAATGACCTTTCTTAAATGTGGCACATGATACGGAATCGATTTAGAGAGACCATGGGGACAAGTTTGTACTGTTCAAGTCTCCCAATTGTGTCATTTGTGTCAGGTGTACATGCTGTTAACATCTAACAACAATCACACTGCTTTAGATGATGTTTATAACTGAAATTCCAGTGAAATAGCCGGTAATAGTACCGGTAGTACCGGTAATAGATAGTAATAGAGTGATAGTGCTGTCTGTTGAAGTGTTGTTGAAGTTAGTTTATGTGCTAAGACATAGCTGGAGGTCCCTTGGGTATAGAACATCAATATTTTCTCTGTCCCTGCCAGGGCTTCTTGGGGTAGGTGGGATTTTATTATGGGTTTCCATTAATGAAAGGCAGACAGATGAATGTGTTTGAACACAATCAGCAATTGGTTATTAGCACAGTAGTCTGCTGAGTGATTTGGCACATCCAATACACACTGAATACACACTAAATACACACACACACAAACACACTCACTTGCCCACACAATCAGGCAGTTACACGCACACACACACACACACACACACACACACACACAAATTCTGTCTCCTGGACATCCTCCACAATCCCCTTCACTCCTGCCCACCAAACACTCAGGCCTTACACAAGTGATTAGCAAGAACCCTTGACGGGAATGTGTGCCCTGCAAACATAGGAGCCATTGGAGGTGGAAAGCTTGGAGGAATAGCACACTCCACAACACTCAAGCTCCCATCAACAAGACATTATGTGGGTGTGTGGGAGTACATTGCATATTGCATAAAAACACGTTTTTTTTTCCGAGCTTCTCTCAGCTTGAGATGGAAAACAACCTCTGAAGGGCCGTTCACACCAAGAATTATAACTATAACAAGAAATAAGAATCGCTCTAATTATTAAGAATGAATAACAATGTCCACACTACAGCTGTAATGACGATGTGTCGACAATGATATGATCACTTTCAGAAAGATTCTTCGAACAATAAAAGGTTGACAGATAACCATGAAACCATGAAGTTTAGACATTATTTCATTAATATGAGAAAAGATTTGAGTAACCGCTGGTCAGTATTGACAGAAATACCTTAATAATTTCAGCTACAGTTTATATGTTCCAGGTGTGAACAGCCCCTCTGTCTGTCTGACTTCTTTCTGCTCTTCAGCAGAAAGCATGTCAGGTGATTATGAAAGTGAAAAAACAATATCAGAGAGAATGATGCAATAACACTTTGGTCTCAAAGCCTTTAGTCTGTCATCTTCCACCAGCCAGAGGGTGTGTGAAACAGGGGGCCTCTGTGCGTCTGTGTGCCTCTCCGTGTCTCCATACCACAAGTAGAGGGCAAAAAGTGCTTCCAATGAATGATATGGTTATGTGTATATGCCCATGTTACATCAGCTGCTGAAAGTGAAGGGTGAATGTTCCTCAAAAATCTTTTCGATACACACACATAGACACACACACACACACACACTGTCAGCCACTTCTCTTTTTTCACACATGCACATACACACTTGCGCACACATACATGCAAACTCTCTTGCGCCACATACACACACAGAGACACATAGGAATGCACACACACACACACACACAGCCCTTTTGAAGTAGGCCTATTTTATTTTTGTCACCTATGCCCACCAGTTCTGTTTTCACCTCAGATTCCTGACTCAGACATCCTCTCTTAGAGCAGAACACAAAACACACACACTCATTCTCACATACACACACACACACGCGCACACACACACACACACACAGACTCTCACACACAAACGCAAATGCACTCGTACATCTCTGCCCTGGCGTCATCTCAAATCAGACAGCCACAAAAAGCCCAGACATCAGAAGTGACCTTGGCTGACAGGTCGTGTCCACACAGGCTGGCACGCACACCGGCAGGCAGGCTTCATCGGCAGGACGCCCCACATGAACTCCCGCTACCCAGAACGCTCCGCTCCCATGAGTCTCAGCGCACAGACGCAGTCACCCCACCTCACCTCCACACACTTCCATGCACCAACCGTACCCACTGAGCTGGCCGTGTTGGAGCAGCAGTGTCGTCACTCGCCATCTTTGACCGTTGAACACCAGTCAGTGTTAATTAATTAACTTTAGTTCTCAGATTTCAGGTCCCAGGACCTCACAACCCCCCTGGACCCACATATATTGTGTACGTGGAATGGAGAGGCAGCATAGGCCAGCCAACTCCACCCATCTGGCCGCTAGGCCACGACCCCACTGGACCTGCTTACAGGGAGAAAGAGTAGGATGGATTAAGCATAGGCCAGTTACAGTGCCCCACCCTCTCCCATAACCCCACACATCTAGTCCCCAAAGGTCACGACCTCCAGTGCCTGACAAATCATGGACGTGGATAAAAGCAGTGTGTAGGATGGTGGATGAAGAGGCTGTGTGGACCTCCCAAGAGGCAGGGGGTGTGCGGGTCACCTCTGGTCAGTGTCGAGCGGGGCTAAGTGGCCCGCAGGTATGCAGGCAGGCTGTGGGCGGACACAATGACTGGCTAACTGACAGGTGAGCCTGGTTTCGCGCGGCAACGGCGTCATCGCTCTCCTCTGGCTATCTCACAGCGCTGCAGTTCTGACACAGAGTGGGTACCAATGACAGAGAGGTGCTGGCCATATATAACACACTCTGACAGCTTAAATCACAGAGTCCCAGCCAATAAACCTGACGTCTGGGGAACAGGCAATGACGAACAACAAAAAGGGACAGCCGTGTCCATGTCATTACTGCAGCGCTCAGGCCTCCCAGTGGAGTGTGCCAAAATGCCCTGTTGTCCCCTCTCGATTCACAGGAATGTGCTCGGTACAACAAATCAATTGCCTGGAATCATTAACACTGTTTAACTAACGGGAAGTGGCAGTGTCAGGCTGTCCCTCCCTCCATTTAAACACTTCTCATCAGCACTGACAGGAGTGAACAAACAAAATAAATAACAGGGCTACAAATAGGGGGTTAGAGTAATTCCAAGAACCTGCCTCTGATAGTGGGCCCTTAAGAACTTTTTAATGTTATAAATCAACATTTAGAGGGCCCTAAACATTTTTAGCGATGTCACTGTGTACGTGATATTGGTTCTGTCACGTTTGGACAAATTTCAACCTTTTTTTTATTATTAAGGCTGCTCCAATTGAACTTTCACTCACGATTTTGATTTGATGGTGTTAGTCGAGGTCTGGGAATCGTTTCTTGTAACAGCTGACCATGGCAGATAAGGAGATTTTATCATGCAGGGACTGAATTTTTCCCCCATAAGCAACATGCACACACACACACACACACACACACACACAAACACACTCACACACACACACACAATAATAGAGTGCTGACAGTCTATTGCATGTTTGATGTGATGAGAGGCTAGCACACCAGTCATTTTCAAGGTGAAATTAGAAGCTTTTTTCAGAGACGTTCTCTAGACAGGCACGATCAGACTGTGTCCATTCAATCAAATGGTGATTTCACACACACACACACACACACACACACACTTCCATCCATCCACTTCTCCATCCATCCATCCATCCATTCATCTGTGGGTTTCAGGGGACATGGCATAATCAAAGCCTTTATCAGAGTGCCAGACGGGTGTACCCTTGTGTTGAGCGTGATTCATGCCTGCTTTGGGGATGTCTCCCGTGTCCACTGTCTGCCTGAGCTGCTCTCTCGCCCATAAATCCAGGCAGAGGCGCGAATGAGGACCCAGGAGTGTTCGATTCCAAACTCGTAACTCAGGCACAGGTCTTTAGTGATGGTGCTGTAAGTGAAGTTACAACGTCGCAAACCTGTTTGCGGCCTCCTGTTTGCACCTGAGTAAAACTCTCCCTCAGGCCTCATCAGTGGCTAATGCAGAAGAACAGATGCCTCCAGCCCTGACACGCCAGTTAGTACACCTCCCACACCAGACAAAACACACATTTATTCAGCAAACATTAAGGCATAGTTTTTTGTGCCAAATATAAAAAAGGAAATACAATAACATATATAATACATATTAGCAAAATTATATGCAAAGGTTTACAGGCTCCTAGACAGCTAACCCCTACACTGATGCTGTGCGCAGGCAACCATAAACAAAGCTGGGTGGTGGCAGGTGGTGCTGCCCTGGCACACATACAACAGGCCAACTACAACACCCTAGTTTATCAGAGGAGGAGGAGGAGGAAAGGGTGGTGGGGCCGTGTAGCATCTAATCAAGGAACAGAAACAGAAGCTTTAGGACAGATTGCAGATATAAGATTTATACTTATGGGATTAATAATTCCAATCTAGTCCAATTTAGTCTGGTTAGTTACAAAAGACGATTGTTTCTTTATTGCTATCTGTACTTTGGAAAAAGTACTCTGCTAAATAATGTAAGTACACCCATAAACACTTTGGTAAACTTCAAGCCAATTCCCCTAAAACCACCCACCTCACACCAGTTTTGCACATTCAGTTCGCATCACTATGGCTTCAGCTGTGTGCCGAGTGAGACAAGCAGGTGGGTCAACAGAGATAAGCAGCTTCCTCCATCTTGGCTGAATGCATATAAGGGACTGTGATGTAAGACCGACTGCCAGCTCAGGAAGGAGCACAGGTTCTTCCTTATGTTTTTGCTTTGATTCTGCTTTTGAGTCTGAAACAGAAAACACACACCCTGTCGATTGTCACCCAGCTTGCCTTGCTACTGCTTTGGTGGTAAAACTGTAACTGTGCGTGTCGTGGCCGGCGGTGGTCTGCTGCTGAAGCCCAGCAGGGAGTACTGGCTGTTCGGATTTGTTACTTGCGCCCCCAGAATCAGCAGGTGAGAGACGTCTGGATCAGAGCCAGCGGGCTTCAAAAGGCAATGGGCCGCATGAAGCCGTAAAACATTCCCCATCCACACAATTTAACTCAGGCTAGCCGCCTCTGTGATCACCGTGGCAAGGGAAGTGCTTGGGTGATTAAATATTAACCATGGTGCTTAGAGAAAGAAACACTTTCAGTCCGCAACAGCATTTATGTGGTTAGACACTGCACTAAGAAAATGCAAACTCACTCATAATCCTCTCTCTCTCTCTCTCTCTCTGTGTGTGTGTCTCTCTGTGTGTGTGTGTGTGTGTGAGAGAGAGAGAGAGAGAGAGAGAGAGAGAGAGAGAGAGAGAGAGAAAGACACACACACATAAACCCTGCACTTAACAAATGCACCAAAAAAATAAGAGAGTTCTATCTGACTGTAGATGCAAAATATCTCTGAAGGTTTCACTGATGCTAAGCACAGGATATAAATCCTTTTTTGCCACAGAGCACTGGCTCATGAAAAGCTTTTTCTTCACTTGAAATGAAACATAAAATTGGCACAAAAGAAATCTCTCATTACAGTTCTCTATTGACGCTGATTATGAATGAGACTCTGTTCCGCTGAATAAGCGCCAGAGGGCATAATAAGGAGCAAGGCACTGTTAGCGCTGTGAATAAACGCACAAGCATAGAAGGTGCGCTATCACTAAGATTACTAGAAGACGCTCACAGTCAGCGCCTTTATGCTGTTACAAAGGCTGCTGGTGATACAGCGAGTGCGCCGTTTAAAAAAAACTGTGATTCCTCACATCCTCAGCTGGGGAGAGACACAGAGACACAGCAGTCTCCTCTATGACCCTCAATGCCCATCAATGAGGCCACTGCAGCTGGGCCTGAGTTTGCCTCTGTTCTGTGCGACAAAAGGCACCCTGATACGAGGAGAGGAGAGAGAGAGAGAGAGAGAGAGAGAGAGAGAAAAGGAGAGAAACCAAGGACCAAGAGAGGACCAAGAAGGTCATGTTTGCATTTTCATTTGAATGTGAAGAGAGGGGGAGGAGGGTGGGACACTCTTAGTCTGCCACGAGGACCATGTCATTCTTGTCAAACAAAACTTAACGTGTTTGTTCGAGACACACAGTGCACCTAAGGAACCCTAGCAATCAAAGACAGATACATACACACACACACGCACACACACACACACACACACACACACACAGACACAAACCCTTGATGATTTGCACTGTGTTTATTTGTGAAGTGTACAGTGCACTGTTGCACCAAGGAACCCACTGTAGTGGATTGGAGCAGGCCCAAGGCTCTTGCACTAGGGTTGCAGGGAGCCTGCAGGGCTGGGACTGGGGGAGATTAATAGGGCTGACGGCAGCTGTGGACATGCACAGTTTACGCGTCCTCCAGAAAAGAGGCCAGCAGCCCAGGCTGCATAGCCTTAAAAGGCAGCCACACAGGACACCACAGCACTCCCACCTCTTTCTTTCTGTCTTTCACACACACACACACACACACACACACACACACACACACAGACACACACACTTTCTTTTTCTTTCTACCACTCTTTCACAGAGACTTACCTTCCTTCTCTTTCTCTCACACACATTCACTTTCTGTCTCTTTCTCTCACACACACAGACACACTTTTCTTTCCCTCCATCTTTCTTGCTCTTTCTTTCTCTCGCTCCCTCCCTCTCTCCTGCCTGGCTTTGTAGAGATGTCAGGCGTAGGAGATCGAGTGTGAGAAACAGACCATTGAATCCCAGGCAGTGAGTGGCCCAGGGTTAGTTACTGCTTCTCAAGAAAGGAGGAGAGGGATACAAGTTCAAACACTGCTTCTGACCCACAGTAATGATGTCATCGTAAAGGCATTGGCACCACCACTACCACCAGATGTTCCTTTCAGCGAAAAATACAGATAATCTCATCAGATTAACAGGATTAAAACACTGCTATTATGTTTTATGCTTAGGCTGTTGTAGGTGTAAAATGAGCTTTGATATTCCAAGCAAATGAATCCTTGGGAAGGGTAAACCAAAACCATTCTAAAAGCTGACATCATTAATGCCCTTCTCACAACCACATATATAAACACCCAAACCAAAAGCATCTAAAACACTGTCTGTCCTTCTTTCACGTATGTTTTTATGATCAAAACCATCATGAGTCAACGAGAGACTGATAACTGGGGAAGATGGAGACGAGTGTATGGGAACAAAGCTTGTTAAATAAGCAGGAAGATTGAATTCTGTGCATGTTTTTGTCACATAAACACAGACTCAGTAACCTAAATTGAGTGGCTATGGTTGCCACCTTGAAATTTAACAGAATAAATAAACATATTCTGAGGTCAGTCCCTTTGCAAAATGGCTATTCTTAAACAGTGGCATGTGCAAATTCCATGCAGACAGCAGTCCTGTTATTCCTTTGGGGAGGAGAGATTGGATTCTCGGAGCAGCAACCTGAAGTTTACAAGATGATATACTATTATTCTAGACCAGGATGAATCAATGGACTATTATTGGATCTAAAACCGAAATCATTTTATAATGGAGTTATTTGTTATTAAGTTTGCACTTGTATGCTAATAGTCTGTTCACCAGAGAGCCTCAGGAGTGCATTTGTGAGTGAGCTAGTAAAGTCTTTTAAAGACAGAAGGGAAATATCTTTCATTTTTTATTACAACTCTCATTTGTCAAAATGTAGACAGAAGTCATTTACTCATTTTTATACCAGTACTAGTACCAGTATGATGTATCAGTCCCTCCTTGTGCATTCCATGTGCTCTTTTTATTCTTTCTTTCTTTCTATTTCGCTCTTGGTAAATATCCTGCATTTTATAGAGCTTTTCTACTTCTTGGAGCACTTAAACTGCTTTACAGTGTGCCTCGCATTCACCCATTCACACACATGCATTCACACAAGGTGGCGGTGGCTGCCATGCAAGCCTCCAGGGTATTCATTTTAACCTGTGAGGCTAACATAATCAAAGTGGAGTGTGAGAGAGGCGGCTTCTCTCCATGGGTCAGAGCACGGCTCGGAGCTTTGTGCTAAGCTCAGGTGATTACCAGGGCCTGAGCAGCACCTCTTCCCATCTTGTTGCATCTCAGGCTGCTGCAACCCCACGTTCACCCCAGCCTCTTCCGCAGACCTCTGGCTGTGTTTGTGGCTCCCACATGCATCATAACACATTCAGACCAGTCTCCCCGAGCTCTGCGAATGTCTAGAAAAGGTGGATGTTTTGACTGCATGGATAACGACTGGAAGGCTGGATGGTTTGTGTACAGATGGGGGAAATACAGTAGATGGATGGATTTGGGTGGAGACTGCGGTGGGTGTGTTTTGAGGTGATGAGGGTTGTGGAAGGGTGGATTGTTTGCGAGGGTTAGGAAGGTGGATGGGGAAAGCAGGTGGAGGGTTTATGTTAGTGAGGAGTATAGAGGGTGGATAGGAGGTTCTGTGTGGATGAGGACTGAGCGCTGTGAATGGGGAACAGGCTGATTGATGAGTGGGTGTCTAGGGAGGTCCAATGTTTCTGAACAAAAGGAGGTTCAGCCTTGGCATCCTGAGATGGCACACAGTAAATAGTGGTGGTGTGGGAGCCAAGAGCAGAGTGAAAGACTGAGGTGTACCCAGGGGTGTGTGTGCAGAGGTCAAAGAGAACAGAGCAGCAATTTCTGATTAGTCCTAGCAGAATGGTTGTTGACATAATTCGGGTTCGTTTATTGTTGATAGTACCGTACCACCATTGATCATGGTGTCAAAAGGGTTCAAACTAAAAAAAATAAATAAAAAAAAATTAAGATCAACAATATACAAAGAATATACAAAGGTATGTCTCTCTCACTCTCACACAAAAACCTACACACATTCATACATCTCCGATCTCTGATTCAAGAAGAGGTTGTTTATCATGAGTCAAAACACCTAACACAGCAAAGTAAATAAACCTAAATTCTAAACTGTGTACATTAAAATTTGCATATATTATCTCACACTGGCAATTAAAAATTCAATATTTTGCCAGCCAAAACAAAGATCCTCACCATGGCAGTTTTGAAAATTCAATTTAAAAAATACCTCGGTTACAAACTGCCACATCAGCATTCAGAGATAACATGCAGCATGACTGATTCCTCCTAATACAAGATAAATATGCCATTAAACTGATTACCAGGCTTGAGTTCGCCACGTGCGAACATTTAGTCTACCTTGACTGAGTGAACGCGTGGGCGCCTGTAATGGAATTGCAATAGGAAATTGAGCGTCATGTCTGCTATTAAAATGAGATCACTTTCCACAGACTTAGGGCGCTGTTGTCGCCTGCCGCAGTTGTGATCTTCAATGGTGAGAGACAGACTACTAGATCACTTTGTAATGTAGGTCCTTGCATGGTTATACCATCCTGCTGATCTTATTTGAGCTTTATAAACAAAAGATTTTGTCTGTCCTGTCAATATGCTAATTAGAACCGTAAGCTAATTTGTATGTTCATATTGTGTGCTAATTTCTGTCATTCTCTCCATTTCTCATCACACCCTGTGTTAGCCTACACTTCCCCTACTGACACACTAACTCTGCTACTTTCTCTGCTAATTTAATGGCGCCGAGAAAGGACGCGCTAATATATCTGCACAGTGTGTTGTCATTGCTCACACAGAGACTGCCTGTGGACATCATGGAGCTGTAGCTCATTTTCTTGATGAAAGACTCAGTGACAAAAGTGATTTTCACTCTCAGTAACCAGCCAAGGAAAGATATGGAGTAGACATGCAGACACAGACAGAGAGAAGGAGACAGAGACAGAGGGGGGGGGGGTTGACGAGACAGGCAAACAGTGTGCTTTAAGAAGCAGCTTCACATGACTGCCGTACAGGCTGTCTTCCACATGTCAAGAGATTTACATGAGACACAGCCACAGTGCGGATACTGAAAGGCGCAGACTTGACATTGACACAGCTGACGTTGCTCACAATAGCATCTCTTCAACAGATCCAGACAAACACACAGACACAGACAGACACACAACTGGACAAGAGAGAGAGACAAAACATCCCGGTGTATTACTCCCCACAAGTACACATTAACTTGCCAGGTAGACAAAACAAAAGCAAACCAACACACATCCAAAATGACAATTGGTTGGCTTGAATACAAATAGCCATAGAATACACATGCCTCTGAGCCTGTGTAAACAACCCTGATCTTTTCCTGTCTCTCCCTTTACTTACTTCTTTCTCCCTTTAGCATCTCTTTAGAAAGCATGTTTTTCTTCCTCTCCATCTCTTTCTCTCTCCCTTTCATTTTCCCTCTTTTCACTGCTGTCTCTGTCTCTCTCTCTCTCTCTTTCTCTCTCTCTCTCTCTCCATCCATGTGCAGAGCCACTGCTGACTCTCTTTGTCTGTGCTCAGTACTGCTGGGCTCAGCAGGGGTAGAGAGACTCGCCCGGCAACCCACTATACTGTACACTGCCGCCCCCGTTGCCACGGCAACCTCCACAGCCTGCCTGGCAGTCAGAGAGAGAGAGAGAGAGAGAGAAGGGTTAGGAAATCAAGAGTGCCCAGTGAGCAAAGGGGTAAGAGAAAGAAAAAGAGAGGAAGAGTAAAGATGAAGATTGGTAGGTGGGAGGAGAGAGATACTGTACAGTAGCATTGCCAAATAAACAAATCACTTGCCAGTGAATAGTGACCTTTTAGTACTCATCCACTATTTACTCTTCACTGTGCAGTAAATCAGAGGCTAATAGGAGATGCCTTCACAGTACAAAACACACAACACTCATTACTGCTTACATGGCCTTTTTAGACTCCTCAGTAGCATTAGCCATGCAAGGACATTTATTTTGGATAGCGGCTAGGATAGCATCCAGGATAGTTTCTACTGTAGGATGAAACGTCATTTTATTAAAAAACAGGCCATGGTAGGATTTCACCTTTTTTGGATGGTAGTTTCAACATGCGAGAAGTTTGTACTCAAATCTTTATCATTTGTATGGATAAGAAAGTGGTGCAACTAAAACAGCTAAATGCAAAGTCTGCAGGAATAAAGTTAGTTGTTTTAAAGAGGGAATGGACTTTATTTTAGGAAAGAACAAATTCTGCTCCAGGGCACCCAGCCTTAAGTAAAAACTGCCTCCCTCTCTTGCTCAATGTCTCCCTCCCTCTCTCGCTGTCTCTCTTTCCTTCGTTTCCTCCCTCTGTGCCTCAGGGGGCCGCCACTCCAGGTTAGTATTGTCCTCATCGGAACACTTAGAGCTATATACGCACATTCTTGCACCTCCTGTTATCAACAAATGGCTGAGGCAGCGCGGGGAACAGGCCATCATTAAGTGACCCTATCATTTCATCCAAGACTATTTTCTTCAAGTACTGCATTCAAGCACTACATGCTCTCTCTCTCTCTCTCTCTCTCTCTCTCTCTCTCTCTCTCTCTCTCACTCACTCACTCAATCTCTCTCCTTACACCTCTCCAAACAAATAGCTCAGAGGCTGTTCCCCATCCATTAGCACAAACCTACAGCTCCCCCTATTGGTAACAAAAAACAGTGCAATGTGAGGACACCGTGAGAAGGCACCCAGTCCAAAGTCCAAAGCAAGATGGTACAAAGACAAGAGGTGTGTGGGCTAAAGCAGGTGAGATACCTCAGGATCCTAGTGCCTGTGAGTGTAGTGGCGGCTCTGGTAGCTGTAACTGACTGGGGGGGTTACAGAGCCAGACTGACTGTCTGACTGCAGTTACAGTCCAAAGGTGAGGAGGGTGAGCAGGGTGGTGGGTAGCTAGATCAGGTTACTGCTACTGCTGGAGAAGAGAGGAAGAGGTGTGTGTGTGTGTGTGTGTGTGTGTGAAAGAGAGAGAGAGAGTGGAGAGTGGTAGAGAGATCAGTCTCACAAGCTGTCAAAGAGCATACACTCACGCAACATGGTTTCTGCATACCTTTGCACAAAAAGGCACGAACACACGCATGCATGCGCGCACACACACACACAGACACATGCACACACACACACGCACACACATGCGCACACACACACACACACACACACACACAAATCGTCATGTGTAATTTGTGATGTCAGAAGCCTTTAACATTTCTCCCCTATATCTCAATTTTTCTGGAAATGTCCAATTACAGCCATTACCTGCTCAACAGGCCGAGACAGAGCAATCGCTCTGCTTTCAAATAGAAAATGGCTGAGACCAGAGGAGGAATAGCCTTCTAATTTGAGATACCCTACCCTAACACACACACACACACACACACACACACACACACTTATACCTAACTCCTTCAGCCTCCTGCTGCCCCAACAGAAGGGGAATTACAACAACACAATCCATAATTGGACTGATGAGATTAATGCATAACTGAGCCCCCGTAGTCTCCCAGGGATCCAAACCACTTTCACACACACTGACACATCTGCATGGAAACACACACACACATTCTATACACACACACAGACAACCTCTCTTTCATTCTCTCACACAAACATACTCCTTCCTTTCACACACAGAAACAAATACACAAACACTCAACCCTCATTTACACACACACACACACACACACACACACACACACACACAC
>JAGFZM010000150.1:281651-333435 GCA_017657215.1 Limnothrissa miodon
ACACACACACACACACACACACACACACACATACACACAGTCTCCTTTTCTCTCTATCTCTCTTCACACCAGGGACAAAGTAGGGCCTCCTCCAAAAGCTGTCCCGTTGATTAATGATCATAGAGTTCTGTTGCTCACGCACAAGCCCGCGCTCTGGCTCCAGAGTGGATATGGAAAGAGCGGGAGGCTGCAAAGAGGATATGGAACATGTACACACATATACATGGATACATACAGACATAAATGCATGCACATATTCACAGTCAGAGAAAGAGAAATTGGCAGATGCACACAGATGCAGATAGACAGACAGACAGGCACAAACAGGCAGCAGGCTGTTGCTGGCCATCCCTCCCCCACCTCCATACCCCCAGACACCAAAACAAGCAGCATGGCATGAATTATTCAATCAGAGGTAACCCAAAGAGCAGCAGATGGTCTGTGTGTGTGTGTGTGTGTGTGTGTGTGTGTATGTTACTGTGTATGTATGTGCTTAGATTCATCATTTGAGAGAGAGACCCTAGCACTGTGCTGTTGTGTGATGGGTTCATAAACAGAGATGAGGAGGGCCAATACTCTAATGAACTGATTCCATCCAGTTTACACAGATGAAGCGCATCGTCATTGTGCCCATTGGCTTGACTCTACTGCCCCCTTGTGGTCGCTCTTTGTTCAAAAACACACCTGCTGTAAGCACATAGCTGTACCACAGGTACAACAAACCATAGGTCATCTAAAATGACAGTTATTAGTATTAGTAAATTGCAATTACCACCAACTAATCCATTAAGATAGCCTATAAATCTCTATTGCTCTACTGACAAATAAATCCAATTGTAGTCTCCAAATCTGACAAATCCAGCAAATCCCAGGTGAAGAAAACTTGGTTATTTTTAATGATTAACTAAAGCCATGGCTGGTTTCCTTTTAAATTTGTTTGATTGGACACGCCTCATCAGCTTTTTAAATGAAAGAAGCTGTTCTCCACGTACATGCACTAATAGGCCCTTGGAGTGGATGCACCAGTTGGAGCGTACTGTACTTTCGTCCAGGCACTCTCGGTTTACTTGTATTCAGGGACAGCAATTAGAGGAGAACTCACAACATCTCATTAGCCATCATTTCAGTGACAGCCAGTCGGCACAATTAATTATTGTTACTTACAATGGCCACCAAAGTGCACTTGTTTTTTGGGCCATTTCTACTCCAAGCACAGGGAATAATGGATGGTAGGATACAGAGGGGTGAAGAGAGAGAGGGGAGGGGGTCACTAAAAGTGCTCATTTTTACTACTTCAGGCTCAAACAAGAAGCAATAGATGGAAGGTTAGAAAGACAAAGCGTTGAAAGATTAACAGAGTGGAACACAGGTCGGAGGAAGACTGAGAGAGATAGGAATGGGGGTGAGGCCCCCACCCCCATGTTATACACACACTCCAGCCTAACTGTTGTCAGCAGCTTGGCCTATTTGCAAATTAGAGTAGAGAGGGAGAAACACAGTTCATTATGTAGCTGCAAAACCAAACCAAGAGACATGTCTGTTAAAGGTGAATTCTGGTGCGATTTAATCCATAACCCTGTTGAGGGATCGTGAGCTAACAATTTAATCAGTTTTGTATTAAATTGTTTGGGCTATTGACTATTTTCACACTGGATATCTGCTTTAAAAGCTGCTCTTGCTGCCAACCAATCCCCTGCCCAGCCAGAGGCTAATGAGTGTCCCTCTCCCCCTTAGACTCCTCTGGTAGTGTGGCACATAACACTGAACATTAAACAACACAGCAAGACCCAGACTGCTCACCACAATGAATATGACTGTTCCCAAGCCAAAGAGCTGATCTGGATACAATGGCAGGAAGACAGTCAGATGCCGAGGATTACAAAGCACCATACATGCCAGACAGGATTAGACAAGGAGGCAGAATTCCGTTCAGTCGTTTGTTTTATTCTTTCACACTTTCAATCATTAAACATTGTTTATGACCCTTGGATGCACTGAGATGAGACAAACAACAAGGGGGAAAAAACAAACTACAAGGAAAACAACGGAAAGAGCATTTGATAAACTCAGGCATGACGACGTCTGACAGGTCCAACCTGTCTTTGGAAATGTCATTTACAGTGTTTACAAAGAGGGAAATTAAAAACACTTCAGAAGCTGAATGTCGGTACACAACAGCAGTGAAGCTGAGGTCCACAGATTGCGCTACAGGCTTAGAATAAGTAAACTCTGTTCATTAATCTACATTAGGGACCTCAAACACAGACCTTCCAAAGCTTTTGAGTGAACAGACCCACTCCCCGACCGTTCAGGCTTCAGAGTAGTCCTTCTCACTCGCTGTGGCTGACGCTAGGCTATGGGCTCCACGAAAGATGTCACACTGAGACTGATTTATTCAAGCGACACAATGCACAAGGAATAGAAGGTTTTAGAGAGGAACCGAGTTAGCTGACGTGACGGTTTGGCAGCGTGGACACGTCAGGGATCTCCTTTGGAGGAGAGGAGCACTTATGTTGATACCCACGTCACGCTGGACAAGGGGACAAGCGATTATAGAGGACACACACACCACTCATGCAGTACAGGAACCTGAGGACAGAGTAGTGGTTTGTGTGTGTTAGTGTGTATGAGTGTATATATGTTTGTGTGTGTTATCCTATAGTGGACAGAGAACCTAAGCTAAACTGTGCGCATCATTCTCCCCTTTGACAGTTTACAGACAAGCTTGAGGCTTCTGGAGAAAGACAATGTTATTGCATTGGGTTTAAAAAAAAAAATACAATTAATTAAAAAAAGGTACTAGCACCCTTTCAAGCAAAGGGTGGTCTCATGGTAAGGACAAAAACATTAGGACAACATAAGCAAAAGTCAACGCTGTTTGTTAAAACAGACACAATTATAAGGAACCCATTTTCCAGGTTTTCATTGGCACATTCACACAAGAGCTTAGAAGTCATGAGTACAAAAAACATGCAGGACTGCGACCATGAATCGCAATGAACCCGACTGAGGTTAAATGAAAACCTGACATAGCTTTATATACGGTCCTTCTATTCAAATACAATCAGCTGTATCATCCTCCACAAAGAATGACACACAAACGGTTAAAGCAACAGCCCAGGGATTGACTCTCAGAGTGAGAGAGAGAAAGAAAGAGAAAGACAGAGAGAGAGAGATAGAGAGAGAGAGAGAGAGAGAGAGAGAGAGAGAGAGAGAGAAAAAAGACAGAACTGAGAGAGAACTGGTTCTGAGCCTACTTCATTGCAATGCAAAGCGTCACTTTAACAATAGTGAGAATGGCATGTACGACAAAGGTAAAAGACCAAAGCAAGACAAACCATAATACACCTACAAAAAACAAAATCAAAGGACATGTCATTAAAAAAACAAAACATGGTTAAAAGTAAATATTCCTACTATACAGATCTACTCTGCCCCAAAAGATGGACAGAGATTTTTTTTCTTCTTAATATTCCTTAGTTAACATTTTTTCTATTCCACCTGAGAGCGTCCCAAGTGTTTCTGGTCTCCATAATGTAATTTATACATCTTCAAAAGGGTTCCTCTTGCCCTACTCCTATCCCAGAATCTCTATTCTCTCCCTGACCCAAACCCAAACCCAACGCCCATAGACTCCCATTGGCCATGCCTACTGGGGGTGGAGAGTGGCGCTACCGGCCGTCTCCCCCTGCTGGTCACACGGCAGTGCAGCAGCGGTTCTGGAAGAGCTGCTCGATGACCGAGCTGTCAGCCAGCGTGGACACGTCCCCGAGGTCGCGCTCGTTGCAGGCAATCTTGCGCAGCACGCGCCGCATGATCTTACCTGAGGGGAGATGGACAGAATACAAAACAAAAAGAGATGGGGGGGGGGGGGGGGGGAAACTGTACCATGCATTCTTAAAAAAAGACAAGACGATAAACACAATTTTTAAGACTTTAAACTTGTTTTTGCTTTGTTAGCCAGGGTGAGGCAAGAACACAAATGAAAGTGGATTAGGATCATCGGAATTTAACACGTGATAATGCAACGGTGTGTGACCAGTGACCACATGAACTTTATTGAGCCCAGTTACCTGATCTGGTTTTGGGAAGACCCGGAGCATTCTGGATGTAGTCGGGTGTGGCTATGGCACCAATCTTCTCCCTTACTGTGAGAGGAGAAAGGAGAGAGAGGAGACCCGTTACCCTTGGAGAGGTGATGGAGCATTAACACCACAGAAAAGCCCACAGAACCCACCTCCTCAGCACTTGTGCTGGGATAAAGACATGTGGGGATAAGGGCCTAATGCCTAGGAGGAGTCTCATTTGTGGAGGTCGTTAGAGCCAAGATGGGGGGGCTTTATTCCACAACTAATCTAATGCCACGTCTGCTGAGTGCTGGACAGGATTGCAGTCACCAGAATGCGTCCCTCCGAGACGCAGCTCAAGCTGATGATGCTCTCAGACTGTCTGCGCACAGCTAAAATATAGGCCAGCAGAGATACGCGTCCTCTGAAGCGTACAAGAACACACATGCACACTCAAATACAGCCATCACACACACACACAAACACAAACACATTCATATATAAAATATGCACCATGCTGTCACGCACACACCTTCACATCCCACCACAATACCACATCCACTCATTCACACAACCACACACAGACAGTAGCATATATTGTGTGCATACCCTGCTGCTTGAGCTGAGCCTCTAGTGTTTTGCTGTAGCTGATGCCGTCTGTGAGGGTGACAAAGCAGTAGAGGCTCTCTCCCTTGACCGGGTGGGGTCTCCCCACCACTGCCGCCTCAGCCACCGCCTCATGCTCCACCAGCGCAGACTCCACCTCCGCCGTACTCAATAAGTGACCTGGGGAGAGAGGACAGGGAAAAAAACAGGGAAAGAGGGAGGGAGAGAGAGAGAGGGAATAATAGGAAAAAAAGGGAGTGAGGGGTTAAAAATCAAACACAGAAAAAGCAACAGGGACTGAGCTGAACTGAGGCGATCAGAAGAGACTGAGAGGTCGAGAGAGTAGTTCATTCTAAATGTTCCCTTGTTTCTTCTGACATACACTGGCAATACCTAAGCCTACATATTTTTACTCGTTACTTTGCTTCTTTTAATGTTATTAATTCTTGCTTATTAATACTTGCTTAAGACATCTTGTTCAAACATAAAAAAAATGCTTGTAAAATTCTAATTGCTAACAAACTCCCTATTGACATATTATATAGATTTAGTGGGCTTTAACTTGTTTTCCTGTATGCTAAAGTGGTAAATTCACAGGAAGAACCCACCATTTCATCATGTTATGGATGCTAAGGGATGCCCGAATGTCTTACGGGAGGAATAAAGCATATTCTAATCTAATCTAGTTTGCACAGTTGAAACTCACCGGAAACATTTAGCATGTCGTCTATCCTCCCTGTGATCCAGTAGTATCCGTCCTTATCCCTACGGCAACCTGGAGGATGACACATCAGCCGTGACGACCAGTTACATTTCAACGGGATGGACAGAGGGGAGGGGGCCGAGAACGCTGGCTAAAGCCCTCATCAAAGGGAAATTTAATTTCACTTAGCCACAGCCGTAACCGGATCAACAAAACAACAGAGCGGAGCTTGACGAAAACAAGCTGCTTTTCAGGCGAGGCCTCTAATCCTGGGATATGGTGCTGGGGCTTAATGGGGCAAAGCTACATGCAATACAGTGGACCCCACAGGGCAGCTTGTGAAAGACCAGCAACTAAGAAAGTCACTCTCACACTATGCCTGCCACATCTCTAGACACATACAACACAAACGTTAAATAGACAGCACTTGGAGTCAGGTGAGATGCAAACAATGTAAACACACACCCAAGCACAGCAAAGCAAGAGAGACAAAAAGCTCCTCACCATCTCCTGTTACGTAGTATCCAGGGAATTTCTTGAAGTAGGTGGTCTCAAACCTGGGGTGGTTCCCATACACAGTTCTCATCACACCTGGCCATGGCTGTTTGAACACCTGGGAGGGAGGAGGGCCACCTTAATAAATCCCACATTACACTACGTCAGCAACGGGTGCTCCCGAAGATCAAGAAACCCTGATTCCATTTCATCAGCATCGGCCCTCATTAACCTGTCTGGCTGGAGAGAGCAGTCCTCCTCACATTACCAGCCTATCTTGCAGTCTGCTGAATAACTGTGTTGTAATGTGACACTATGCCCAAAACCATGGCTGCATCCTGACCCAGAAAAAAAATGCAGACAATGGATATTCCTTCACCGATACTATGCAACAAAACTGTTTCTATTGCAACTGAAGAAAAAAAAAAAAAACAGAGGCATGGTGTGGCCAAGAGCGCATGAAACCTCATCTCTGGTACTCTTCATGAAATCAGTGCATGAAAACCAAGCAAAAACATGCAATCAAGTGGAGAACAGGACTTACCAGGTAACCCTCACTTGGTCCCTCCAGCTCCTCTCCAGACTCATTCAGAATGGCAGGAACAACCCCAAAGAAGGGAAATGTCTACACACACACACACACACACACAAACAAACCCATGTGGAAACGATAATTAATTGTAATTAAATGTCATCATACATGCTGTAGTCTTATAGGATTTCATGTTCTTTTATTTGGTATAAAACATATGTCACTCAAATACCCCACCAAGCTAGACTGCTAATTTTGTAAGATGTATTAAACTATAACTGCCAGGGAAGATTCAATAGTCCAAATTGTAGGGAGCTACTGAACTAGGCTTCTGAATAGATTTTCTTTGCTTTTCTGTATGGTATACAACTAACTACAAGATGTACATGTTGATGAAGCCAAGCAATCCTTCAGGAAGACACATCACTCACCGCTGATCCAGGTTTCATAGGAGTTGCTGCTGGAAGAGGCGTCATTACGTGCCCTCCCTACAAACGCAGAAGGAAAGGTAGGCTCAGTGATGACTGATGAAGGATCTCAGCAGCCACCAAAGGGGTCACAATATACAACATTTATGGGAAAGCTGGGATTAGAGAACATGACACAAAGCATCCACAAGATACTTCTTCAAGCTCCTTAAGTCATGGAGCCCGATATACATGGTAAAGATATACAGCAGTGGTATGGCTATAGGTGGGCCCAGGGGCCGGGTTATACTGCATTTAGTTTCAACTAAGACACATGTTCCAGGACTTTACGGCGTCCTCAGCAGACTGCTCACCGTCTCGGTCTGCCAGAAGGTGTCCACTACTGGGCATCTCCTCTCGCCCACCACGGTGTAGTACCACTGCCAGGCCTCAGGGTTAATGGGCTCCCCCACTGTGCCCAGCACCTTCAGAGAGTCCCGCTTGCACCTGGGGAACAGGGAACACAGATAAGGCACAGAGGAGACATTTAGGAGAGTGTGAGGTGTGCTGGAGGATCACATCAACATTAAAGCCCTTAACCCTTTCGCATTCCATCACACATATATACACAAATAAACAATAGAACAAAAACACCCCTACATGCACATGCACACACACACAAAAGAAAAACATACACAAGCATGTGCACACACACACACGCACACACACACAGAATAAAAACATACACAAGCATGTGCACACACACACACACGCACGCACACACACACACACACACAATAAAAACATACACAAGCATGTGCACACACGCACACACACACAGAATAAAAACATACACAAGCATGTGCACACACACACACGCACACACACACACACACACACAGAATAAAAACATACACAAGCATGTGCACACACACGCACAATACACAGACAGAAGAAAGACACACACAAAAATATAGACACACACATTCAAACAAGATCAAGGTACACCCAGGAAGTCATAAAAATGCACAGGCTCCATTCCTGGAGGCTCTGGACTCACTTGTGCACAGGCTCACTGCCGTACTTCATGAGCAGGCGGATGGCCGTGGGGGCCGTGTAGAACTTGGTCACACGGTACTTATCCACAATCTCCCACATACGGCTCACTTCTGGATAGGTGGGCAGACCCTCAAACTGATACCAACAGAAAAACAGAAGGAACAAAGGCAAACAAACGCTAATAAATTAACAGAACAAGACAAAGAAACGATCATGTGACCACAGAGCCATCACACTGACAACGCCCAGAGAAATGACAGGAAAATAGAATTTATTCTTCATCAACTCAGTCACACAGAATTCACCTTTGTTCTCCCCCTTCTAAGTCCCATAAAACAAGCCACTGATCTGCAGAATCTGCTCAAATTACTACGGTGCAGCTTGTAGACACCATAAAATTTTTACCATGTTTGTTTAAACCCGCTATGCACAGCCTTTGTAAAGAAGTAGCCTGCCTTAAGTACCTGCCTTGTTTCTCATTTAACTGGTAGTAAAATAAAACAACCAGTCTAACTAGGACACTTGCTAATACTGCATCATAAAACAATAGATTCCTGTAACACTGAAAATTTCGTATCCATATAAATGGGATACACTGCTAAAGAAAATGCTACAGGGTTCTTGCAGGTTTCAGTAAGTTAAATTTAAGACATTTTTAAGACCTTTTTAGACCATTATGTTAGAAAATTAAGACCAACACAACACATTTATCGAAACATTCATATGATCCCAGATATTCTCAAAACACAAGCTGGCAAGCTGGTGTTTATCAGCTTTGGCATGGGACTCCAGTGCCTTTACGCCCAATGTCGCTAACTGTAGATTCTTCTTGCATATTTTGCAGCAAGCTTCATGTTTATTGCCGGGGACAGCTTGTAACCAGCTGCAAAACTCGCTGTTATCGAGCCAGGTCTCGTTAAATAAACACTTTCCCATGTTCTTATCAACTGTCTCTGAAAACTCGGATTTTTTCAGCGAACAATGCTTAAATGAACGGAGGAAATAATTTTAAGACTTGGGTCAATTAAATTTAAGACCTAGACTTGCGTTTTTTAGACTTTTTAAGGTCTTAAATTTCACTTTTTGAATTTTAGACTTTTTCAGACTTTTTAAGACCCCGCGGGAACCCTGTGCTACTAAACTGTTCCTACAACAGTGACAATAAAGATGATCATCTCTTTCCATTAGATTAATTTGGTCTCCCTCTTAAAATGCATTCACAAACACTAAACGCTAGCACACACCCTGGCACACTTCAGACAACTCACTACGAAGCCAAATAACAGCTACCCCTGCTCATGGTGGTTGCTGCCAAGATCAGCCGAGTTGCGCAACCCGCTTCCATTTTACTCAAAGGCACGCGTCAACAGGCGTGACCTAGTGTGCTATAGCTTTTCCATATCTTCTATACATGCCCCAGTATTTATGTAGGTATTAATGAGGATAAGACCGTCTGTGTGGGCCATAGTCCCTCACCAGTACGCTGGTGGCCCCGTTAGCCAGAGGGCCGTAGGTGATGTAGGAGTGGCCTGTGATCCAGCCAATGTCTGCCGTGCACCAGTATATGTCTGATGGCTGGTAATCAAACACCAGCTTGAAGGTGGTGGCTGTGTACAGCATATAGCCACTCACTGTGTGCAGAACTCCCTGAAAGAAAATGAGAGAGAGAGAGAGAGAGAGAGAGAGAGAGAGAGAGAGAGAGAGAGAGAAAGAAATTATAAAGATATGGGAGAGGGAGAGACAGAGAGCAGTTAGAAGTGAACTTTGACAAGGGAGCGAGGAAGAATGTCAACTTAGGTCCACACACAGAGAAATTGTTTCAGTTCAATGTTGTTTTTATTGTTCTGGCCTTTCATCCACTTGGGGCCAAGGTTGTGGGTGCCCCAAAACTATATTTTTGAGAACTATATTTTTGAGCCAGGGTCCTGTTGCCATGTGAATAGGCAAACACTACAATGGTGGCAAGGATGACCACATAGCTACGCCACAAACCTGTGTGACACTCATCCAAAAAAAAAAAAAAAAAAAACACACACAGTATGTGTCTGTGAGTCAGTTTCTGCCGTTAACAGAAAATGCCTCCTACATATAATCATTTCCACACAGGCAGTAGGCTATAAAAATGTAATGCCAGCATTGCCAATTTCCAGCCAACATTAAAATGTTATGTACCTAAACTACAGCACCAAGTGCTTAGATTGTTCATTAACAGGCTTTACAAATCTAAACTGGAAAGTTCATTACTCTTAGAAATAACATGTTAAATGGATATTTCCAAACTTTCTTGATGGAGGAACTTCTACTTTGTAACTTTGTAGTGTTTGTCACTTCTTCATGTCAGTTTTTTACCCGACTTTCTGACTTTATGCACCTTCTACTGGCATGTGTGCTATATCGTTAAGTTTGTTTGTGTGTGACAAGGAACAGGATGAGGTCTACTAGAATCAAGAGTGACTATGAAAAGGAAAGTCAGAGTGATACCGTAGGTATCCAGGCCCAAGGGTGGCAGTCAGTGGGGAGGGTAGTGTGTTCCTATGGGTCTGGGTACAGTAAGCATGTGTGTGTACGCATCTATGTATATTAAAGAGGGGCTAAGCAACGTTCTGTTTTTCTCTCTCATGAGCTCCCTCTAAAGACCGCTGTATTGCATTGTATTGCACTGCGTTCTATTGGAGGCGGACCACGCTGCTGAACATTGCAAGTGCTGTATCTACCGCTATTGGCCACGGTGGCGCATTCTACACCGTTCGTTCGCCGTGTAATGACTCATTTTAGCATCCTAAACAGTATGAAAAATTAAATGATTAAATGAAAAATGTTGCATAGTGGGCCTTTAAGTGACAGGGAAGTGTTCTGGGCTCAAGAGTGTCGGTGGCAAAGTAACTTGGGCAATCTTGGGTGTGTGTACATGTGTGTGTGTTATTGTGATGTGTAAGAAGATAGCGTGAGGTGTGCTGGACCCAATGGTTTAAACAGCTTGCATTTTCTTGTGGAGCCTCTGTTCCAAAGGGTGTGGAGCAAAAGAGTGTGTGTGTGTGTGTGTGTGTGTGTGTGTGTGTGTGTGTGAGAGATCAGGGTAGGGTGGTACCTTGGGTTTCCCTGTCGAGCCACTGGTGTAGAGGATGAAGAGGGGGTCCTCAGAGTCGCACCACTCCGGCTCACACTGGTCCGACACACCCTCCATAAGAGTGTGCCAGCACAGGTCAACCTCCGGGTTCCATGGCACCTGAGCGCAACACACACATGAGAACAACACAACACACACACACACATGCACACACACACAAACAAACAAACAAACACAACACACATCATTCAACTTCCAACAACTCAACATGCAGAATTACCAGTTGGAGTCACTGTAAGTGTTTCTGTGTGTAAATGTGGTGAGCGTTAAGTATGCATGCAGGGGCTATTTTTTTATGACCACAACACTTGATTCAAAGGAACTATGTGTAAGACGTTTTAAGGTTGAAATATTCAAAACAGACGTGGCAACAGCAAACTGCGAAGGAACAATTTCACTGACATTACGTCTAAATGCCCAAGATATCCACTGCAATTAGCAGACTTTCCAATAACACCACATCTGTGTGTCTACAGTATTAAACATAATGCAGTAAATGCAAAGTTATGTCCAAAAAGAATCAAAATCTAAAGACTTACACATAGCGGCTTGAAATGAATAATAATAAAAAAGGTGTTTGTTCTGAACAAGGCATTTACACTTGCACTCAACACCCATCTGGTAATTCTGCCAAGATCAGAACTGTGTAATCAGTGTGTGTACACCAAGAGTTCCAGTGAATGCGGTACACCCCACATCCAAGAGATGTGCTATGCGGATACTAGTTCATCTAACCAGAAAGAGAGAGAGCGCGCCGATTAGATCACCCAAGATCTATCCGCTACTCCCATAACAGGAAAGAAAAGAGAGAGATTAAAAGTGATGTGCGAACGTGTCAAAGAACAGATTAGAGAGAGAAGAGGAAGAAACGAGATAAAGAGACAGGTGATCACTATATGACCAAATGATTCATCAGGAAGACATGAGTTAGTGCTGAGGCCCAGTCGTAGACTACCTTGTGCCACCCAGTGCCATGTACAGTGCACAAGGCGCAGACATACCCAACTTGGCAACAGATTTAACACACCATTTCATTTAAGTGACAGTCTCATTTAAATGAAGCTTAAGAGGTGGGAGGAAAAGTAAAGCCAAAAAAAAAAAAAAAAAAACCAATGAAAAACTCAAGTGACTCAGCATTTGGCCGCACAGTGAGCAGTCAAATCGATGAGACAACGGAGCCAGTGCTATAGAGCAGCAGTGGCTTAGGAGCAGAGAGCTCTTTTACTATGGAGCGCCCTGACGAGAAGAGAGGGGGTGCAGGGGACATTCCACAATGTTGACGGTTAAAAAATAATATTAAAGTAAAAAAATAAAATAAATCATTGGACTGGCCCTCACAGACCTGTGATCCAGGTACATTTCAAAACACCTGTGCGTGATAAGACCTATGGATTATAAATGGCCAATAAACAAATTGTTTTTCCTTGCAGAACATCATCATAATCATATGTTCATATGTTGAGGCTGCTGTGCTCTTTCTAGGCATTGAATTGACCATATTTGATAGTCCTACAAATTTGTTTACTTACAGATCTTTTCCAGTTTCCATAAGCACAGTGCACCATAAGCATCCCCCCCCCCCCCAATCACGCTAAAATGCATTATTTTAACCCAAATGATGTTTTTGATGGAAAAAAGGGCTTTAAGACTGAGACCTCCCAGTGACGTGTTGGTATAGATGGTATATAGGTCATTAGTAGGCACAGGACAGTTAGCCTGTCAGCTGTAAGTGTGTAACAAGAAAAAGGAGGTGCAGCCAGTGACTGACCAGAGAACAGCCTCCCCAAAGGCTGCTGAGAAGCGGACAAGACAGGTGTTAAAGGGAGGGGAAAGAAACTGAACGAAAAAAACATCCCAAGGGTGAGAAGGACCGTCTAAATTCCAATGCCCCTTCCTAAGCCCTAAGGACTAAACCTTTAAAGACATGACCGGCATGGAATCAGCAAATCATGAGAGATTCATGCAAGCTAAAGGTTCAGTCAGTGATACCATGATAAATAACACTTTCTATTTTGGAAAAATGATCTCTCGTCATGAGCTACTAGTTCTTCACCTTCTCAGTCACCTACAGAGATGGGGCTTGTGTTGAACGAAAACATTTCTTTAGGAATTTAAACATAAATAAACATGATCTTCACAGAAATTGCTGACTGCATCTTGAAGTCTTTGTGGGGTCAGGGCTTAGGTCTAAGTGGAGACATTGGGATTTAGCCATTGTTTGTAGATAGTGAGTGTGTGTGAGGAGTGAGCGTGAAGGAGAGTGTGGGTGAGTGACTGTGAGGGAGGGAGGAAGAGAGAGAGGAAGGGCGAGAGAGAGAGTAAGAGAAACTCTGAAGTGTGCAAGAATGTGTTATCTGTGTGTGTGCGTGCGTGCGTGCATGTGTTTGATGGCTTTACTGGGCATGCATGCGTGTGTGCGTGAGTGTGTGTTTAGGTGTTTAAAGGTAAGCTATTAACAGTGTGTGTGTGTGTGTGTCAGAGAGAGTGAGAGTGAGAGAACAGTTAAGCACAGGTAAGGGTGGTCTATTGTGAAGTACCTGGGGAACGGGGCGGACCCTCTTTACTCTTTCTTTCTGTTTCTCCTGCTAGAGAGGGGGTTAATGGAAAGGTTATTTCAACGTAAACAAAAATGAACAAATAAAATCCAAATAGGAGAAAAAAGGGAGTTACATGGTAACACTTTAAAATGCAGGATTCAACACATAGGTCTACTTGGCACACACGCACACAAGCCTTCAGTGACTTCAGGCAGCAGTGGGTAAGGCTACATTGCTGTATCTTAGCCGTGGGTATCAGCAAAGGCTTTTGTGAGCATGTGAAAGCTCTATGTCATTAAACCCGTCAGCTTTAAATGTTATCAATCAGTTATGGTTCTATTGCAGTGATACAAAAACCATACAAGATGACAACAGAAGGCTTGCAAGCTCATCGGATACAAAAAAAAACGTAACACAGATAAGAGAGGGACAATAAACGAATAACCGGACGTACATAAGTTAACACAGAAAGAAAGACGTTATAAACAGCAGTTAGTTGGGGAAGAGATCAAAATGAACTTTCAAAGTGAACTTTGACAATGGATCCAGGTGAAGGGATGGGGAGGTGGAGATGGTGGTGCGGGCCGGGGGGTTCTTGCCCTCACCTGCAGGTCAGGACAGGGACGCTTGGCAGGGGGAGACTGGGAGCCGGGAGCTACAGAAGCCTCCTCTTTAGACAGGTGCTTCAGCATGATGCACTTCTTTATAGGAACACCCCTGAGTAGAGGGAGCGCGAGAGAGAGAGCGAGAGAGAGAGAGAGAGAGATAAAAAAGAAAGAAAGAAAGAAAGAAAGAAAGAAAGAAAGAAAGAAAGAAAAACAAAGCAAGCAAGAAGGAAAAGCGTGAGAGTAACAGTCAATAAATACAACTCACTGGCTACTTGCCTAAGATTTTCTTCTTCTGCACAGTATACACAAATTTACTTGGTGGAGGCATGAGGCTTTGGCTAATGTGGATTTGCACGAAATGGCAATCTTCCAAGGTATGCAGACTAATCACACAAACTCAGCAACTCTCACATACTGTGAGTACAGTGGATATCAGAGAGATAGAGAGGGGCAGGGGGTGTGATAGGTGGGTAGGACAGAGCACAGACTAGATGCTGTAAGGTATGTGTGTGTGTGTGTGTGTGTGTGTGTGTGCGCACACACTATGGAGGCTATAAGTAGGGTGCCGGTATGGCTCTTACTTGTCTCTGCACTTGTGCAGTGCATCGTCAGCAATCACCTTCAGGTTGATCAGCTTATCTCCTCGATAAAAGCCATCTGAGATTGGGAATGGAGGGGACGGCAGACAACAGCGAGATACAACATAATTAAATAAGGAAAGGCTCCAAACATACAAATCAAATCACCACAATGCAAAAGCTGTATCTACTGTGTGTGTATGTGTGTGTGTGTGTGTGTGTACCCAGCGCTTTTTACAATATAACCACGGCCATGAATGACTACGTTCATTTTACTCCCATCAATTTGGAGCTGAGGCCAGGTCTGAGGCAGCACCAACGTCACAAACATTTAGCGGCTGAAGTTTCCACCAACAGTCTCTGGATGCGTCGGCCATCCAGCCTGTCCCAGGGCAACACTGGCCCCTGATCACCCCTATGATCAAACCCAAAGCCCCTCAACTAAATGGGGTTTGAGTGTAATCTGATTAGTGTCACTCTAAATCCGCAGTCTGGTGAGTCTATGTGTGTGTGTGCGCACTCGCCTATGTGCATGTGTGTGTGTGTGTGTTTGTAGACCTTTCCCTTTTCAAAGGGAATGAAAATCAGCTAATTGACACAGAGATTCAATGGCCAAGCATAATCGGAAGAAATATGAGCTGTCTGAGCTTGCAGATTTCTCCCACCCTTCCTTCCTCACTCACCAGCCGTGATGAGCAGCGAACACTGAGAGTCTACGATCCGCTCGTACAGAGACTCTGCTGAGAAGCCAGCAAACTGAAACACACACAGACAAAACACCCACCAACACACTTGAGCACTTGAAGCACACATGAGCTAACGTGTACACTGATAAGGAAAATTACATATAGCCTTATAATTATTTAATGTCATGCAATAACAATGCAAGCCATTAGATAAATGCAACATTGGATAAAAGAGTCTGCAGACAATAAATAAATATAAACATAATGATAACATTGTACATGTAAATATTTCATTAGTATTATGTTTGCGTTTTCTTATGCATATCTCCCCACCACCACCTCTTCGCAGGCCACAGAGCTTGCTAACTGAGGCAACTACATTGCTGGCTGCAATGCAACAGCCTATTGTCAACCATCCAAGTCGCTAAGTGGCCACTATGGTTGTGGTAAAGGTGCCCCTGAATGTGAGGCGCACTCACCACAATGGAGTGGACGGCTCCGATGCGAACACATGCCAGCATGGCCACCACCAGCTCCACCACCATGGGCATGTAGATGGACACACGGTCTCCCTTCTTCACACCTGCCAAGAGGGAGCCATAAGAGGGCAGCACGGGTATGTAAAGGTACATTAAAGGAAGGTCTACTTTTTATTTCATTTAGACTCAATGTTGATTACTTCCAGAAAACATATGTTGCAAAGTGCAAGATGTATTCATAACTGGACATTACAATGGAGAGATGAATAGTCAACTTAAAACACACACACACACACAAACACACGCCCGCATGATTCATTCAACACTCAGAGCTGTTACCTTGTGATTTAAGGACATTGGCAAACTTGCAGACTTGCTGCAGAAGCTCTCTGTATGTTACGGTCAGCTCATCCCCTGGCTCATTTCCTTCCCTGTTGGACAGACAGTCACTTACATTGTAGCATAAAATACATCTCACACAAAAGACAGAACATTCTCTGCATGAATGTGTGTGTCTTTGCGTGTGTATGTGTTTTTGGGGTTGAGGATGAGATGAAGTCTGTTCAGGTGGCTTGGGAGTAAAATGCAAGTGTGTGTGTGTGTGTGTGTGTGTGTGTGTTGGGGTCTGTTACACTGTCTGTTTTGTGTCCACTGTCAAGAGGTGCTGATATCTACAAATCGCCAGCAATCATTTACTTTTTGCCTGTTTTTGCAACATTACTGCTCTAGCAATCTTTTCAACTGAAAACTCCCAGTGGCGTTTTATAACAAAAATATGTGGATGGGAGGCCAGGAGTTGGGGCAACACCTCCATCTGAATTACTCCTCCCTCCAAACAGGGCTAAATATTTTCGTAAAGAGTAATGTGGACACATAGACGATACATGTATGGACATACACAGAAGAACCAGTGTGTAAATGCTACAGCCTAATTTCACTGAATAGAGCTACAGCTAAATAGGACCAGGCTGAGGAGAGCAGGGAAACTGCAACAGGGGCCTACTAGCCTATTAGTAATGCCATCATGCCAAGTTGCTAATAATAGTAAAGCCTACTATATTCATCAATTATCATCATACCAATTCCCATTACAGCAATGCCGACTACTATAATGAGCACAACCAGCATCCATCCCTGAACCCTGACACATAAACCGGACACTAGCTCCTGGCGAACACCAGCACCAGCACCAGAACACAAAGACAATAAAGAACCCAGATGTGCAGAGCAGAAAAACACCAAATTCCCTTGTTCTAAGTACGCAGGGCGGCACAAGCAGTGAGTAAATGCAGACCTTGTAGCTCCCTAATTCGTGTGCCAAAAATCAACAACGTGCAGCCTTCCATCAGAGCACGGGGCAAAAGAGTGAGCACCTTGTTGGCGGAGAGCCAATGACTTGATGGGAGTCATTTCAGGCCTACGCAGCCGTTACAAGAGGATGTTGTAATTTCCTCACATAATGTAAAGCCTGTTTTGGTAATAGTTCAGCTGTAAGAGTAACGGAATTGCAGGCAGCAGGGTAGGGGACACATGCCTGATCTAACACAGAGCAAGACATGCAAGGATTTAGGAGCATTTTCTTTTACTATTATTCCAGTCAACAGTCGCAGGCAGCAGTGCAATTCATGGAGCTCTATGCAGTTGCAAAACTCTACCAAGGGTAGAGGGAAAGAAAACATCATGGACAAAACAACTCATTCCTACCAGTGCACTCCCACCCCCGACTGCCCACATTGGGCTTGTGTTTACACAGCAGCATTGCTCCAGGTGACCCAGGGCTGGCACTGGAGAGAGCCTGTGTGTGTGTGTGTGTTGTCTCGAGTACACCCCAGTACACAGCCCACAGCAATTAAGTCCTTAAACAAACTCCCTCTTTGAAAGATATCTTTCTATACTGGCTCTTGGTGTTCTGGTCAAGTTGCAAGGTTAGCACTCTCGACACTCAAGTCCAGGTGGAGGTCACGGCTCAACGCGATAGCTGCGCAACCCACCATCATTTTACCCATTTCTCAGCCTTACGAAGAGATAAAACAAACTGCTTGGTAACTCTGACAGATAGTGCTCCTAACCTTGCTAACTTAACTCACAAGAGTAAAGACAAGGTAAAACAAGGAGATGGTGTGAATTATCTGTAAAGAAAAAGCCTTTTTAATTCGGGGAAACTTTCTCTCCTGGACGTTCTATGGGGGCTTGAGTTGCTTGCGAATTGTTCCCTGTGCACACGGGCCTGGCCGAGAGCGGGAGCGTAAGCCTGTGCGGCTTAAGGATATTTCAGCGTTACTTCTGCATGGGTGCGGATCCATCCATATCTTTTGTCTGTCCGTGCTCAGGCAGAATGCCCAGCAGCTATCATGATCATGCATGTTCAGGTGCAGGCAGCCCTTTACCGCTTCACAATGCTGGAGCACATAGTTCAGCTTCGGAGCACTCAAAGTCACATGGGCAGATGATTCACGAAGAGCGGCCTAATCACAGACCGTGACAACGCACAGTACAGCCATGCAACGCATAGCCCCATAATCGACTTCACTTCCTGAAAGAAACGTATTTACACCACCCATGCTGGTAATATGTCTAGCACTGGACACGCCATCAAGGAAACAAATGGGTCAAGCAACTGATAACTGATAACTTAACAGGCCAGTCCTATGACTCAGGGCAGAGTACAAAAATGCATTCATTGTGCTATTGGGTATTAGTGCTAAACCTGAGCATTTGCTGAGGGACATAACCCAGTGGATCCACAGTAGAGGAGACCTAAGTTGGTCTGAGGGGAATCTAGCTGAACAGGCCCAACAATAGGAATTAGCTGGCTGACAGGACCTTGCTGATCCAAATGGACATATATTTTACACTTGACAGATCACTGACTGGAAAGACTTGGGAAGGAGCGGCCACCACTGTTTGACACGTGTGCACAGCACACACTCATGCACACACAAAGCACACACACACACACACACACACAACAGGCTGAGATGCACCCTGACAGTCATTAATAGTGCCTCCAGTGTCCTCTCAGCCAAAGAGATTTTTAAGCTAGGGTTACAGTCTGAAAAGAGTGAAGAGAGTTGAATGATGGAGATTTTTTTTTATTTAACAGGCCAACTAGGGCGGCAAAAAAGTGATTCCGTTTCTAGCAAAAATGAAGCACTGACACCCGGAAACAATCCAGAAACAACCAGGGTGAAATGGTCATAAAAGATTCAAACAAACTTGCTTCACAATTTTAAACTGATAAATAATAGTAACCTACATTTACAGCCAGTTCCCAGTGGGGTCATTTGGGGTTAACAGTAGATAACAGCAGTGTTACTCAGTGGTATGCAATAGCTTTAATTCAGGATCTGCTTGCCAGACTCCATTCAATCAATCAGTACTATTTCACATTAGAGTACCAGGTTCTGTCTTGGCTAAAGGATATTGATCTGTTCAAGGTTGCAATATGTACAGTGGCTTTCATTGTATGGTTACTGAAGAAACATCTACTAGCCCTTGTATTTTAAACAAGCATCGTATATGTATATGTGCAATAGATAAGATATTAGATTAGATATTAGACATATTAAATAGATTTGACAGATTAGATAAACAGATATATAACTAGAGAGATGGATTTCCATTATTCCACAGTACTGTAATTTCAAACAGTACCAGATTACAAACACCTATAATGATGTTACTCAATATGCAAATGACTAAAGGTGCATGTGTTAGTGCATATATTGAGGTTTGCACTATTCACCAAAACACTAACTCAGAATGAGATTAAACAACTCCTTCAAGTCAAGTCTAAAGTCTAAAATGTGAGAGCATTGTGACACCGCCACCTAAATTCTCTCTCTCTCTCTCTCTCTCTCTCTCTCACACACACACACACACACACAGTCACTCACCAGTAGAAGGCAATTTTGTCCCCCAGCTTCTTGTCATGTACATTGCAATCCAGCACATTGTAGCAGATGTTGGTGGTGGCTCCTTCCATGCACTTGATAAAAATTTCACCCTTGGTAACATCAAAGTTGTAATCCAGGAACTTGCCTGCATGTTTCGTCTTCCAGAAAAAGTCTTTGGAAATGTCTCCCCAGAACTCTACAGCAGAAAGTACATAGCAAAGATTGGAGCTCAAAGGGACACTAAATACTTATTCACACTCTTCAAGTGAGCATTCACCTCAGATTTCCTCCATTCTAACTTTAAACAATGAGGATGAATGTATCTGTAGTGACCTTATGTGACACCAGCTTAAATGCATTTTTTTCATGATAGTTAATGCTTTAAATGGATTTAAGGTCCTTGGGCTGAGTAGAAGTGAAAGAATAAATGTAAGCCTCAGGATGACAAGCACTCAGGAACTGCATGCACTGACTGCAAACAACAACAACAAAGATCCATTTGACAGCGCGTTTTAAAAATAGATAGGCGCCCCACACCACCACATGCTATTTAAAAACATAACGTTCTTTCTTTGACAAACCGTGATGATGGTTCATACCCGACTAATGCTAAACGTTTAAGAATTAATTGTTATGGATACAAACTGCTACAAAAAGCGCAAAACAGGCTACTACTGGTGAAGAAAGACTGCAGGGTTTTTGTGCACTCTTCTTATCAGTATGAAAAAAGTATGAAAATCCCAAGGTCACCATCGTATTACAAAAACACCACCCTTGTTATTTGAATACCTAACTAGCCTACCTCATGACAAATAATGTTATTATAATAAAACGGGCTTACATTGAATCGAGATTGCTTGTGAAGCCTCTGCAGAACTAGATATCTCGCGAAGTATTGTTAGACATGCGCTGGATCACAGAACTCAGTCCAGATAGGAGCCGCTACCGTTAACTTTTAACCATGAAGAAAACATTATTATGTTACTTACCGTCAGGATTTTCTATAGATTTCATGTACATTTCCTTGTATTTCTCAAAACTGGGTACATGGGCTTCTTTCTTCAGATCGCCGCACGCATGGAAGACGTCCTCTCCAGGTGCTTTGTCTGGAATCATCTTGACTTGCTTAGCTAGTGATAGCTACTGTAAACCACTGTCAAGTCTGTCAAACATAAATTGTTATAAGCAGGTGTCGTGGGGCAATTACGGAACAATGCTCAATTTCCAGCAGTGTCTTGCTATTCAGATTTGCATGCCTAACGACCCCTTATTGTGTTCTGCCAAATCGTTGAATGGCAATGGAAAGGGCTAACCAGTTAGCTCACCGCTAATAGCAAAGAATTGGCTGCTCACAGCTAACGTTAATGGCAAAGAAATGCCAGCTAACTTATCTAACATTACTATTAGATGGTTAACTATGACTAGTTAATAACCTAGCCGTTGTTTCAGGACTAGGTATACAGATCTACCTAGGGGTTAAATCATTCGGTAACTGCATAGAAATTGTTTACTTGACATACAAAGGTCTTCAACATCTGTTAGCAAGCCAGTTACCAGGAATTACGTACAAACCTCCTCGCCCTCGACTGTCAGAACGCGCGAGTTGAGGCCGTTAGCAAACCCTTTGAAATTGCCTTTAGTTAATAAATCCCACCTTTTCAGATTTACTGCAGGTGCCTCACACAGTGCACCAAGACAACCATCGGCCCCGGAAGTAGACCTGTTTTAATATCAGAGCTGAAATGGTGCTGTGTCCTCTTCTCTCTGTTCCAATGCAAGACAACACGACGTGCAGTAGGGACGAGTCGAAGCTTTGCATGCTCGCCCCTCCTATTTTCCCTCCGTGAACTTACAGTAGCCTCTGATGGGAGAAAAGGTAACCAATCGCTTGAGAAAATGACGATGACGAAACTATGTTTTTCAAAGTGGCAGTAGCCTACAATTTATAGTCTACGCATGCAATACAACCTAATACTGGTCAACATAAAATTCCACTAACAATATTCTGAACAAACAAGAAAAACAGGATATTAACCTGATATTAAAATTGACTCTTCTTTTTTTCCAGTTCACTGCCAGAAGTGGACAGTCGGCCCAGTAAAGACAGGGTAGTGCCAGGCAGTGTCAGATTAGATTTACTGTAGCCACGGTCCTACGGTGTCATATAAGCCCTCTATCAAACAGATCACAATAGGCCTTGCCACCAGATCACCCCTAGAAAATGAGACAATGGCTCCAAGGATATGCACCGTGTAAGGCACACACAGCCACTACAAGGCATATACTATGGTCTTTCAGAGAAACACATCAGTGATCATTTAGCACATCATTTAGCACTATTGTGTTTAACATTCTTTAAAGATTCAATGTGCATGAACTAGATCAAAAGCATGAACTGTTTCTATGAACAGAGCTGTGAACTAATGTCTAGATACAAATAGGGTTATTTCTCAATGAAGGACGAATAAAACGGGTATGGGCTACAAATAATATTCTAAACAGTTAGTCATATTACGGGAAAAGATAAGCAAGACACTTTTTCTGCTTTTTAGAAAATGAAAAGTTCACTGAAAAGAAAAGAAAAGAAGTCCACTGATTCCAGTATGTACAATCAAGGTAAAATCATAAGTTTAATAACTTAATGTACTGTTTGCTGATAAAAATCCCTTGCAAATTTATTAATCACAGGTTCTATAAATTTTGATTATTTGTCTTGTCTGCCTAGCATCCTTGATGCCACCGTGGTCTTTTTGCCCACATCCTTATAGCGTATGGGAACACGCCGAGGAACATTCTTTGACTTGGCGTTCTTGGTGGCATCTGCTCCTTCCTGTGTCTTCTGCAACTGCTCCTTCAGCACATTGGGCACAGGGGGCTGGGAGATGGACAGGAGCATTGTGTAGGGCATTGCCTTGTACACTCTTAGCTACAAAAAAGGCAAGGAAAGAGTATTATTTTGGCATAACCTGCATTGTCTTGCACACTATTACGATTGGGATTGTACAGGATTGCTGAGCGCTTCTTTACCTTTTAACTTCAAAACTGCATAAAATAATGGCTGTCTTTTAAACTATGGCATACCTGCTCACGACTGCTGAAGGAAGACTGGAGATCAGGGGGGCAGGTGGGTAAATGGTGCCTCACTTTTGGTTTGTAAGCCTGGCCCAAAATGGTGCTCTTCTGCAAGACAAAACATGCACAATATACAATATTAAATGCATCATAAGCAAACATAAGTAAAAAAAAATATTATTCGTTAAAGCATCTCACAGTCTCAAAGAAAAGAAATGAAGTCCTATTATCCCACAATCAGGGATAATAGCTGTGTGTTTTGATCAAACTTCGGTAAATAAATGGGATGTTATTTGATGACACAGAGCAAACTAAATTACAATATAAATATGTATGCTTCTCATAGAACTGTGTCTATGTTTGCGGTGCTTTAATTTAGACAGCGACTGTTAGCTCTGTGTTTCTGGAAGGGGATTCGGCATTATTGTCAACCAACCTGCTCGCCTTTGATGCTCCACTTCTTCCAGGTGTCTTCTATCTGCTCGTCCGTGTACTTGGCGATTCGAGGGTCAGTAGCCACAAGCTGCGGCAGGTTGTCCGAAGCGTTGGACATGGAGGGCTGCTGACGCTGTTTGGTGAGGGCCTGCAAAATACGCCTGGCACAACTACAACCAGGGTGGAACAAAAAAAAGAGTGGTGGCTGAATTCATCTTAAACCTTTACTTGCACTTGTACACACACCCCCCCCCCCCCCCCACACACACACACACACACTCCCACATTTTCAAAGTCATCGTTCTTCATCGTTCATCTCCAAACCTACTTCCAGTGGGGTCTCCGGCCCTGGTTGAGCACCTTCAGTGTCTGGGCAGAGCCTACCCTGCGCAGATCCATGGGAAGTTCATAGGGGAAAGCCGCTGGCTCGCCCACACGCCATAGTGCCTGGCCAAACGTACCTAAAAGGCATCCATCATATTTATACATAATACACATGTTTGTGTGTACTGTATGGATGTGTAATATATGTGTGTCTCAGTGTGTGTACATACATATAGACATCAATCCATCCAAAGGCCTAATTTTTACTTTATTTTACAAAACACACACCCACGTAGCATCCAGCGATGGTCCACACACGCACATTACAGTCAAGGCTGGCTGTGACAATGATGCGGAATCGTTCCACATACTCTAGGCTGACAATGTTCTTCAGGTGACAACGCCAGGAGCTGAGCAATGGGGGTGGGACAAGCATCACGGTCCATCCATCAATTACCTGTAGGGTGAAGCACAGGCATTCATGCAAGCACACACAAAATACAATGAGCTGGTAATACTGTACACAGAAAACAACTCAATTATACATAATTGAGTACATAGCAATACATATGACCATGTATTATCTACTGTGTGGTGACCATACTACTACACCACCAATTACATGAGCCGAAACCCTATGCCCCATCTAACGCCAACCCCTGAACTTGACTGAATTTTGTCAGATTGGTAAATCATGTATATAAAATGTCAGCCTTAGTTGTGTTAGGTTGCTGTAGTTTCTAACACAACTGTACATCCAAACAAAGACATGCATCCCACACACACCCCTGCGCTATCCTTGCCCTGACCTCTGAGGTGTCCTGTACCACAAGCTTCCTTGGCCCCTCCAGGCTGCAGTATCTGGGGATGAGACTAGGGAGCCTGACATTTCCTTTCGACTGGCACAGGCCCTCCTGTCCCCCTTGCATGCAGTAGCAGTACTTCTCAATGTCCCACAGCTGGTGGTGGAAAGAGCATACAGGCTTTAGAGTGGAAGATATGTCTTGCTACTAGCCTTTGCAATAGCTTGGGACAAATGGTGGTGATAGCTTGTGGCAAAATGGGCCCAGTTTTAGTTATGAAGTTATAAAGATGAGTATTCGTTTCCACACTATTACCACACTATTAGTGTGGGATGAATTATGGACAGTTTGTAGATGAGAGGTGATCATTTGCCATCACTTACCAAATGACATACATGTACATTGACCTTATTACATAAACTACAGAAGCTCAGATTCACACACACTGGAAAACTCCTTTAGCCCACAGACCTATTATCAGTCTAAGCACTTTAAGCAGTCTAGTCTGATCTCTTTGGCCTCAGATAACCAGAGCGGCTCACCATGATATAGCCTTGGCTGTCTCCAGTCAAGAGCATTTGGTTGTGGAGATCAGTGGACATGGAGCTGATGTAGGCGCTGTCTCCGTGCACAGCCTTGAACTTGCCCAGCAGCCCCCCCTGGTGGTGGATGGACCAGGCATACACGTAGCCATCGGCAGCGCTGGTCAGAAGGATGGCAGTGTCGGGGCTCCTCTCACGGGTCCCTAGGAACAGAGCCTGGTGGAGGAGGGTAAAGGGGTGGAGTGTGCAGACATGAGTGGAGTGTGGACATGATCTAAGGCTGCTTTACTCACTCATTTTCTCTCTCTCTCTTTCACACACACACACACACAGGGACCAGTACTGTGTGGGTATCTGGGAGAGAGAGGCAGTGACACAAAAAAAAGGGGTACTGTGTGAGAGAGCAGAACTCTGTGTGTCTGTGTGTGAGTGAGGAAAGAAGAGGAAGTAGAGTGTGTATGCGCGTGTGTTTTAGTGTGTGTATTTGTGTGTGTTTTATTCATGCAGACTGGATGAGGGAATTTCTCCACCTTCTCCACGGCCAGTCTGGGTTTCTGGAGCTCCTCAGCAGCACTGATGGCTACATGCTTAGCTCTCCTCTCTTTAGTTTTGGGTCTGACTGACCTGCTGGCCATCTTATCCTCCACATCCTCTCTGGTTTCCTGTTACACAAGTGTACATTAGCTCAAGACAACCATCCGCTAGAGTCTTCAGAGAACTAATCTTGGGCAAGACACAAGGCAAGGGCTTCAATTGCTACATGGGGAACAGGTTTTTCTTTTTAATGCAAACTTGACAAACAGAATAATTTTCCAGATCACTTTATTTTAAAGATTTTTGTTTTGCCTTTTAATCAGACAGGACAGTAGAGAGTGACAGAAAATGAGTGGGAGAGAGAGATGGGATAGGATCGGGAAATGACCTCAGGTCTGACTCAAACCTGGGTCCCCGATTTTATGGTTGGCCTTTGCTAACAGTGCCACACCTTTGATCCCGTGAAAGACATTTGGGTTCTGCATTTATCCTAAATGTGATTTAGTGAGGTAAACATCGCACAAATTGATCACACAGAAGCACACACTGACCCAAAGCAGCGGGATGCCTGCTATAGCGGTGCCTGGGGAGCAGTGGGGAGCAAATAGCAGATCAGATGACTACATTAAGGTAAATTATTATTATTTTATTATTATTACTATAGAGGTTGAAAGACTGGAGCTCAGGATGTGAGCCTTTACACACCACTGTGATGTCAACCTGGGGGCACAAGTGGGTGTCATCGAGGCCCTCTGGACCTTCTACGTCTTCCTCCTCTTCATCGTCCTCATCCTCAGACCTCCTGCTCTGTACTGACTTGCAAAAATCACCAACCTGAAGGTTACAGCTGATGTCAGTCATAGTTTGAACAGAGTAAACTGCCTCTGATGAAGAGATTTAGTGATTAAACATGCCTTACTGTAAAGGTTCAGGTTACAAATGACTGCACATAAAAATGCTTGCATGAGTACAAAGTTTGAAAAAGAACAAGAGGCATCTCACTGGTTAAAAAATGCATAGGGAGCTTTTAAAAAAGGAATGAAAAAGCATGAAAAAAGGTAATAGACAATTCCAAGTTCCTTGATCTAAAAGTGTGATGCATCGTAAGTGTGTTGAGTAATATATCAGAGGCCTGAAAGATTAAAAGCAGTTGGTGAGTTCCAAATGGTGTTTATATTCTGTGTTGACCTCTGACCCGATTTGGCATGAGTGGGCACGGGCTCTCGGAGGCATTGAACCGGCAGAAGGCTCGCCCAGAGTCAATGTTCCAGACGATGATGTCTCCACTGTAGGAGCCAGTGACCAACATCTTGCTGCCGTGGGCATCCATTGAGTAGATGTCTTCTCTATGATACTGGCTCCACACACGGTACTCCATCTCCATGTCCTCCTTCACATCTCTGGATAATCCCAGACATTACAGGGTTGGTTTCCTATGCAAGCAGTACCTTATGCTAATATAATGGGCATAGTTTGCTATATAAAAGCAAAAATAACTGAAAACTATTAGTATATTTTGAAAATAAATTGGATATCCTCCTCTGTCCCTCCTGCTGATGCACCAGACGTTTACTCTGATACTAAATATTTGTGAACAAATTCCAGAATCTTTTCCCACTTATTACATTTCCCAAAACTGCAATATTGCTGTATGGCTTCAACCCAAAAAGAGATAGTGGCTGAAAATATGTCCAACAGGTTAAGAAGATATACATATACTACTTAGCAACAACAATCATCCAGCCCAAGGGCTATATTAGTAGATCATTTAAACACGTAGACAACAAAGATGTTATACACAGTCATTAGTCTCCTATGATTTTTAAATGATGAAATAATTTTTACTCACAGATACCACATGACTTTCTTACACCACCCAGACACATAGATTCTCTGGTTTATGTAGAGGATCCCTGTCACCTTAAGAACATTAGAACAGACAACATGCAAACAGTAACACTAAGCCGTCCATGATCCCAAACATCAGTGCTATAATTGGCTTCCCTTTATGAGCCACAGCTATTGATTACACTACTACTGATTAGAACGACATTATACATCAGACTATACATGACAACACAGCATATAACACAAAGAGTAAAACCTTATCACCATCATATTTTAAGTTTGTGGAAAAAAAAAAAAACAAGAACTGTGTATTATTGATTTAAGAATTGTGTTGATATTATTGAGTTTTCAGAAGTACTAACAGTGCCTTCACTAATTCACCAAATAAAAAAGATCAGACTGACATCAACAGAGCTGCCAGTGTGTTGGTGTAATGTAGATGTAGGTGGGCGGAGGTGGAATGGCAGATAATGAACTTGGCTAGTATGCCAGTAGCTGGGACACTTGGAGTTTGAATCCTAGCCGTCACCGTTGTGCTCTATGGGAAACCATCCCTGACAGTTGACCTGAAGTTGACTGAAGTCACCTGGATAAAAGTGCCTGCTGAATGCACTGATGATGTGTTAATAATGTGTAGGTGTAGCACCTCATTGTCATCCAGCAGGGGGAGTGTGAGCAGCAGTGCTCCGTTGTTGAAGTTCCACAGGCGGATCACGCCATCCTTGGAGCCGGTGATAAGGCGCCTCTTGGGCCCATCGAACGACATGGCTGTCACCTCCATGGCTTTCTCTGGGGACGTCTGGAACTGCATCACCTTTTCGCCCGTCAAGATGTCCCACACACTCACCACGCCGTTATGACAGCCACTCACAACCTGGACACAGGTGACAGATGACAGGAGAGGTCAGAGGTCACTACATGTTAATTCCCCTTTCTTTCACCTCTGACTTGAGACATAGAATGTTTATATTAAGTAGTCCGAGCGGACCTCTGGGCATTTAGGGCAGTGCTAATTTTACTAGCTGACCACCACTTCACCAACAGTTGATTCCTAAAACCTGTCATTAAGTCCACTTCAGAGAGAACAAAAGGACTGCCTAAATATCCAACATCAACTTTCATTTTAGTACTTACAACTTTTTTTTAATACATCATTTTGCTTTCTTACAGCAGGAGCGATCAAACAAGAGTCTAACCTACATGTATATTTAATCTGCATGTATGTGTGTGTGTGTGTGTGTGTGTGTGTGTGATTGCCATTATGTCCTCCTAACCCGAGAGGCCAGAATCACTATTACTTTAACAAATGATTCAGCATTCTCTGGATTACTGAAATCCTGTTGTATTTGTTAAAAAATCCTGCAGGATTATGTACTGGATTTGAGAGCTTTGTAACCTATGGTTAAGATTGTCCAGGTTGAGGCAGAGGTAGTGTGTGACCTAAATCAGTGCAGTTGCATTTAAACAGAACTGATAGCAGAATTAGAGGGTTCTGACCTGTTTGAAGTTGGGGTTGTAGAGCGCCATGCACACAGAGTTCTCATGGGACGTCTTGAGCTTATCTAGACTGTCCACATCATCCACCACTCCATGGAGAACCCCAATCTAGAGGTTCACATACGAAAAATGATTTGTTTTTGTGCCTTATTTGAAGGTCATAAAGATTGAAACATACATCATAAATGTTATGATATCAAATCATACTAATGACAGACTTACTTAGGTTACTCTTATGACAAATACAAGTGTTTATGAAAAGTAAAAAATGACAGAGATATACTTGTGTTATACCTGTTCTGTTCTCATAAGGCTTTTGTCACAACATACAGTAGTACCATAGTACCACATAGAGCCATAGAAAAATATGTCTGGTCATGTCTTTTCTGCATCAAAGTAGCGGAACTTTTCCAAAACAGATCAGGCCACACACACACAGCAATACTATGCCCTACCAAAAAGGTGCCCATGACAAGAGTGTGTGTGTCTGGGTTGTAGTGGCTGTTGATAGGGAAGCGACCCAAAGGCATGTTTCTCGAGTGGATGTTCTGAAGACAGGCACAATCCTGCAGGTCCCACACTCGGACATTCTGGGCAGGAGCAAAGCATTGGAAACACTACAGATCTGTACACTTGACTTGATGTTTGATCAGTAAATATTATATAACAAAAGCAAATAAAGGGCTAATAAACTGATTTTTACAGTGAGTAAGCCAACACTTGTTTCACAAAGAACCTCATTGCTGATCACTGTTTTTGTACAATGTTTTATACTATAGCTCATCATATAATAAGTGGATAATTTCAAGTTGCCTGATTAAATAAACTATTCAGGATGTCATTTAGATGGTCACCTTGTCTTTGGAGATGCTGATGATCTTGTTGATTTGGCCATTCACTGAGATGTGAGTGATGGCGGCGGAATGACCCTTCATTTGGCATGTGGCACAGTTGGTCACGTAGGGGTTCCACACCCTCACAATGCGGTCGAAGCCTCCAGTCACTGAAAGAGAGGGTGTACAGTTGCAGAATGCTAAACACACACAAATATCCCACCTCTTGATGCTGATTATCTGAATGACTTACCTATTATATTAAACTCTGAACAGTAATCGAAACACAGGATCCCTTTCCTTAGCTGAAAGGCAGAATTACTGTGGACAAAGACAAGGTTTAGGAGTATATATCTGCATAATAAAGAAATAAACTAAATCTCACTTGGGTCCTTTTTGCATGCATCTAGATGGGGGATAGTTTTATCAGTTTGGCGTTTCAGCTACAGCAAACAGTTTTTTCTTAAAAAATGCCCTCCAAAGCAAGGATATTTTGAAGATATTTCTTCTAACTCTGAATTCTTTAGATATGTGTGTTTACATACCGAGTAAACAAACAAGTATCTAGATACATGCAAACTACATTTTTAACAAAGGTTTAACAAATTTACATATTGCAATCGAAACAATGTACAATTATATACTCAGATAGAACCAAAATCCAAAAACAAACTCGGCCTTTTAATGTCACATTTTACCTGCCATGTAAAATTTTGCCTAATAAAGCCCTGGTGCATTAAACTGGCCCAATTCAGCCCTGGTGGTGACCTACTTGACTTTGGCCTTGGGTGAGTGGGGGATGCTGGTCAACACCATTGCAGTTTGATCAGATGGACAGCAGGTGGCGACCGCGTTCAGCTCTGGCAGGAAGCGGATCTGATGGCACCACGTGTTGTGCAATGTCTGCTCCCAGGGGAGAGGGAGAGGGGGAGAGAGAGAGGCGTAGATGGGAAGTTAGGAAACAATGAGAACATTGTGCTTGAGCTAAGACCTCTATATATATGGTGGAGAGTTGTACATGGACAGCAACACTAGGAAGGTTTCAGTCATATATAAAAGAACATCAACTAAAGAAAGACATTGAGCCAGTCGTGGTAAGAGATGGGTAGCTCGCTCACCACTTTAAAACACAGGTAATACTTTGAGGTGTTCTTCAACAGAGCAGTGACAGCCAAACGAGTTCTTCCACCTAAAATAACATATCAGTACATATATGAAGGCATGAGTGTATGCATGTATGCAAGTAAAAGATTGCAACAAAACAGAAATATGTACAGAAATATATGTATATATTTGTTGTTAAACTGTCAGTTGTATTGATTTGGTCTGATTTGTTTTTACTTTTTGTGAACTTTTTTATTGTTTTTATATAAAAACAAGCTTCTGGTACTGTACAAATAATGGCACGTAAAGTATAGTCCAGCATAGTCCCATGGAGACCTAATGTAGTACCAGAGTACTACATTAGTGATTTGATTTTACTTGATAATATTCAAGTTGCATTTTAATAGATTACTAGAAATGATTTTCAATCTTTAGCAAGCACCTGGTTTCATGGATTTAATGGCGCCACTGTTGAACAGTCCATTTTGTACCACATTGTGAGAGATAAACACTGAGATGGCACCATCCACATCACCTAAACAGAAGACTCCTTTGGTTCCGTCGGACCTGAGAGGTTGACACGGGCATACATGAACCAGGACAATGACATAGGCACAGCACACAACACACTCCACTTTAACCCAAAGTGATCACTCTAGATGTGTCTAGATGTTAACCATGGAGTTGAAATTCTAATTTAAATCCTTATTTGTGAATCCTTTGTGAGTCCTACTTCACCGGCTTCATTCATATTTATTGCCAGTTGGGGCAAGGGGGTTCACTGAGATTCACACTCAGTTTGAAATCATACGACCTACCAGTAGTCCATGACCGCTACATATCCGTCTAAGCCAGTAAGTGAAAACACAAGGTCACACTTGTTGGCACTGATGTCGAAGAAGTCTAGAAACACACACACACACACACACACACACACAGAATAATGGAAAAATTCTTAATGTGCTACTGCCATACCTAATGGCTAAATGCTGTATGCAACTGTAAATAATGACAGTCTGCTAAACATACACACACACCAACATCTCTTCCTGTAGAGGCCAGGGCGAGTAAGTTAAGGTTGCTGAGGCAGATCATGTCAGTCACCCAAATCTTCTGTGTGAAGGCAAGCTGGGTGCGCTTCAGGTGCTCTAGCTAAGAAAGAGCGAGAAAGCGAGAATGATATTGCCTTTGCCATTTTAATGGAGAAGTACATTTATTTGTAAATTTGACCCTACTTAAAAATCACATTATTCTCTTGCCTCCTCCATCATGTCCATCTCCAATTACTCTCAATAACGTTTGTTTGAAGTGCTACTTGAGCTAATTTGATCATATAAATTCAATTGGGCTTAGATAAGAAAACTGGCCGAAATTGTTGATTCAGTGGTACTTAATGTGTTTATCCAGCTGATTTCCTTGCCCCAAGTGTGCTCCGTAACTGATCTTAGAGCAGCTGTAAGACCAGACAGATCATTGGAGCGCCCTGGCCGCCTGCTAGTTGCCAAATGACACTGTGGTTGGGGGGGATCAAGTGCAGCAGTGGCAAAGAGCGCAGTCTTGTCTCAAGCATCCTGCCAGAACAGCTGTCACATACAGTGAGCCTGAGTCTATCCAGCGGCTAGCTGTGGATGTATAGCTACATCACACAGAGCGTGAATCCCAATGCCCCCCAATGTAGCACCAGCAGTGGTGATTTATTTGCATGGCAGATGGTCCTAATCCGCCTAGACACCGGGGGGGGGGGGGGGGGGGGTCTGAACTAAAATAAACCTCATGACTGTTGGAGCAAGGATGCGATGCAGCATTGCAGAGGCCTCGCCCCAAAACAAACTGAGAGTTTGGGTTAATACTCAAACTGGTCTTCATGGGAGACTTTCAGTAGTGTGGGCAAATACACTTAACTGTGCACACTTAAAACACAAACACAAACAACCTCCTTTGGACTGCCAGCAGACGTTGGTAGATACCCATCTTATCTCACACTTAAACATAGCCCAAATTCTAGACACCCACACACACAGGGGACTGACATTGATGGTGCGGGTGAGCTTGAAGCGCTCGCTCCAGTAGTTCAGGATGCCGTCACGGCTAACCGTCAGGTAGCGGCCCAGCTGCATTCGCGTCTTAGGCATCTCCCCGCCTTTCTTGTCAGCCTGGGGAGACTGGAATGGGTGGAACTGGATCCGCACAATGGGCTCGCAGTGGGCACTGAGGAGGCACAAACATAGAAACATGTAAACAAATAAACACACAAACACAATCGGCTCACAGTGGGCACTGAGGACACACAAATATAGAAACATGTAAACACACAAACACAATCGGTTTGCAGTGGGTAGATGAGAAGACACAAATTTACAAACATGAAAAACCCACATAAACAAGTAAATACACAAACATATAAACACATCAGGATCACTGTGAACACAGAAGTCACACATGTCCACAAACACACAACTTTAATCAGCAAACTCACTCAGACATTCTTTAGTTACACTGCCCACACCCTGGTCACAACTAGCTTAGAGTGATCCACAGTTAATAATTTTAAAAACATTTAGTTAATTACAAGATTTTCTTAATTAGTTGATTACAAAATGTAGTTTTGTTCATTTTTATTGTACATTAGATACACATACAATACAATTAGGCAATGTTTTACAAGATAAAATATGTAACACTTGTTTCAGTTCAATAAACAGCAATGGAACACAAAATTACCATAAAATTGTGTCACAATCTGTAATAATCACTTTAAATATTAATTCACCCTTGTCAACAGTTAATTTGCTGAGTGTATTTCTGTATTTTTGTCCACACACTCCTGTGGCGAGAGAGTGTGGCCAGAGGGTCACATGACCACTGCTTGTGGCTGTGAGATCTGATCTGTATTCACAGCAGTGTGTCCCCTGCCTCAGACAGACAACTTCCTGAAATGCTGGCTGCAGTCTGAAGCCATTACTGCGTGATTAAGTGCGCAGTCAGGGCATGCGTCATCTTGCTTTGGGAAGTACTGTCGTGTCACACACACACACACGCTAGCTTAGAGAACACAGAGGTCCCAGCTATTGAGAAGGAGGGCAATGAATCATCACTAACAGCATGGGCTAGGCATCTGTGACACGTGCATAAAAGCTGACAGAAATCTCTTTGTATACTGATCAGACATACACTCAGTACCTTTGTACACATGGTATAACATCAACACAGCTAAAGGCACTACAGAGGTATGGATTATTACAACTCATGTGATGCTGGATGGTGAGGCCATTTCCATTTACTCTAGACTGAAGGTTAAAATGAAAAGGGAAGTGAGATTCAGATTGATAAACCAAAAAAAGATTATAACAGAATCCCAGAGGGCTGTAAGCGGGATAGAAAGTTGTTAGTGACAGAGAGGCGTAGGGGAGGGGAGCAGGGGAACGAGTTCGTTGACCAGGAAATCCATAAAGCCAATGTTATCTACCCAGGAACCCTCAGGTCCTAGACAGGGATAATGATCTGAGAACTCCACCTCCCGTCCCCTCCATCCATCATTCCTTTTTCTCTTCCAAGGCTGCCATAGTACACCCAGCCTTACATATTTTTATCAATATATGTCGCACATTAGTGCTCTGTATTACCTCGCTAAATCCAGAGGTCCCCTTTAAGACCTGCACCCTCAAGACTGAACCCAGCATGAGGCAAGACACTTTAAACTACATGAGCAGTGCTGAAACTTATTCTTGCTTGTCCAGACAAAAAACTGCAATCTGCGACATGCAGTGTGCTCCACCCTCCTCCTCTTCTTCTGCACACACACCAATGTCAAGGCTGCAGCACTTTGTCTAAAAGTTTGAACTGGGCATTTGGGTGCCTGTGACTTTTGCTTGACTGTGATCTCTGCGCTGACTGTGTCAGCATTAAGATTTCATACTACAAATCCTAACCAGTTAGAAGCAGCTTGGTAAACTGCTTTGCAACTAACAAAGTTGCTAGCGTGGCTATGTCCTTAGCCAGTCTGTTCCCCAGCACTGAGGATACTCACACTGGGACTACCTTCACAGGCTTTGGGAAGTAGAGAGGTCTGTTCTGCTTCTGCAGGGAGTCTTTCTCACGGTACTCCAGCAACATGTAGTTTAGGTACTCATCCTGAGACAATACAAACACTCACATGACTAAAATGGACTTTCGAAAAACCTTAGATACATTTTATATATATATTCACAGAATTTTGAGCAGGATTTCGTTTTGTACACTGTAGGACGTACTGAACATAAAGTTAACTCAGGGTGTGTGTCTGGGTTGTGAGTGCTGAAATCCCTTTCTTGTGTCTACAGAGCAGAGTCTTGCTCTAGTGCATTTGAATAGTACTACACAACTGAGGATACGCTCGCTTAATGAGCAGCTAGAGCCACAAACTACACAAATAAAAGTTTTATTAATATTAAACAGTTCATATAAAAAGTTCATGTGTCAACAAGGTAACTTCTCATGACTCATAACCACCAAGACATCGTCTTTACCTGAGGTTTGTTGAACAAGTTGGTAATGAAATATTCCTTACAACATGAGGAAGAAAATCCCCCCCTATCCCCCCCCTTCCCGTCACCCCCAACCCCTACCCTCTCTTATCTCAGTTACCGTCTGTCTATGACCTAGGCTGGGCTGGGCTGGCCTGGCCAGGTCATTAGTGCTAGTCTGTCAGATATAATGAATGTAATATAATGAATTAATAATATAATGAATGTAAAATAATGAATGTAATAATGAATTTTTTTTCACCTATCATGGACGGAATGATGTGTACAATATAAAATAAGAGTGGAAGGCATCATAACCCAATCTCAAAAGGAATCTGATATTACTGATGTAGCAACTGTTAACAGTACAAACAGGGGCCCAAAGGAAGACTGATATTAGTATTGGGAGTTATTTTGTGGATTTAAAGTTGCAGAAAGTGTGATATAGAAGTGTCATATGTTTACCAACCACAGAATAACATAAAAAGCAATCAAGAGTAACATGAAAAGCAACCAAGAGTAATACAAAGGCAGGGGTGAGCTAGATTTACCACTGTAGTAGTTTTTGTTTGGTCCTCCAATCAAGTAAAATGGGCTGGGAGATATACCACATTTCATTAAACATTGGGCTTTAAAAATATGTGTGATAAAATGACAGAACAAAAAAGAAAAGATGTGAGTAAGCCGAGAAAAAAAAAAAAAATCACAGGTTTGCTGGCAGCTATCCACCCACCCAATCCACAGTGCCATCACAGTTTGTGTCCACTTTCATAAAGATGATGTCCACATCCTCGTCTTCAACCTCACCCATGATCTTTTTCATTGCCTCTCGAAATTCCTCCATGTCCAGACCTGATAGCATAACACATAATACAGCATTGCCAGACACACGGAACAACCATGCCCAACAACCCATACAAGGTGGTGGTGAGAGGGTATGTGACTGTAGAACTTAAGAAAAATAAATGCATTATGTTGGTTAATTTTTCTTTCATGCAGAAATGCAGTATTTTCTTTAAAAAAAATATTGTATTGTGAAGTACAATGCAATGAATTGCAGTATTTTGTGCAATATATTTGTAGTATTTGTTATGAAAGCATTTCTATTTACTGTAGTAATACTACAGTAAATCCGCAGAAAATTCTGATAAAGAACACATAATGGTGGGGTAGGGGGTAGGTGTGTAACTGGCCTCCTCCTCCATCTGTGTCGGCTTCGTGGAACATGGCCTCGATGCGGCGGAGGTGCTCGTTGTTGATTTGCTCCTCCACGCGACCCTGTCCCTTCTTCTTGCCCTCATGTGAGGACTCGCAGCTTTTGGGCGCTCCGTTGGAATGTTGCTGAAGACAGAACACAACAGGGGGTAGAGAAGAGACACAAGCTGGGGGGCATTAGGATGTCATAGCATTGAGATAAAGTATGCATTCTAATGTTTGCCATAACCTCCTTTTTTAAAGAATTAAATGAGAAAAAAAATAACCAAATTGGGCATAGTAAAAGCAAGGGTCTGTTGTCCATTTAGCTAGTATAAGCTGCCAGTTCTACTCGGTTTCTACAGGTTATCTTGATTTTTCTCATCACAAGCATTTTGTGACCGTGGACAAGAGGGACTATGGGTAAATCAATCTAATAGTTCAATCAATAGTTCAATCAATGTTAAATCCCATCTTAAATCTTGGGAAGACACCAAAATTTACCCAGACACACATTATATTTCATTGCCACAATTAATGCTTCAAAGTACCTGGGCTCCATTGTTCCTTTGTCGGTCTCCTTCTGTTGAAGACCTGATACTAAATGTGCAGGGAGTAAATGTAAAATTAAGAAATTCCTCACCACTAATAGGCTACAGTATTAGATAACTGCATAATTAACGAAAGCCATTAGGGCTTTAAATGATAAATAACCTACCAAGTCTCTGTGCTGGTGATGTCATTGTTCGAAGTACTTCCCATGATCTCAAAGATGTCAGACTCTGAACTGCCTTTGAAGGAAAACGCAGGAATAGAATATTCCACTCCAGTAGAATACAAAAAACATACAAAGAGAATTCCAGAACATGTTCACATCTGTGAGGTCACTGAAAATAATGTTGTAACAGATCACAAGGAATCACAGCAAACAGGATTCCTCTTAAAATCTGAACACGCCAAATAAAACCCACACACAAACATGAGCTCACATGTAAATACAGATTTATTGTTTGTAAGAAACAGCCTTCAGTAAATACTATTTTAAAAAGGAAAAACCTAATAACCTGCAAGTACAAAAGGGGGACAAAAAGACAGTAAGTGAGTGAGCATACAAAAGAGAGAGAAAAAAAAACACGAAAAGCGCTTGTGGCCATAGGCCCCACAGTGTACGAGCATCTCTGCAGATTGTTCCAGAAGGCCACGGAAGGCAATCAAACCCTCCATCACACCTCACACCAGAACACGGGACTGTTCTAATGTGCACCCCTAGGCTCAACCTCCCTTGGAAAATAAAAATAATCTAAGATCTCAAACCTGCACACGTATAGACACACACATCCATACATACCAAAAAAAAAAAAAAAAAAAGAAGATTAAAAACAGAAATGGGAGGTCAAATTGGCACAGAAAACACCTGACTGGTGCAACAGGTAACACAAGGAAACATCAGCACCTCCAGAAGTTGGTTAAATGATTGTGCTTAAGCAAGATGCCCTTCCATTTTAAGTCCCAAGCACCCACACAAATGGGAGAGACTTTTCTTACCAAGTCATTTATTTAATTAAAAAAAAAAATAAAAAAAGTAAATGAAAAGAAAATAACCTGATATCACAACCACATGGGTTCTCATGATCAGAGAGAAGGTACATGGCCAGGTTTGACCTGGGTTGCCACAGCACTGATTGAAGGCAGTATACAATGTCCAAAACCCAATGCCCATCCTAACCCTGAACTCTAAAATCCTTCAAGACATCACTGGTATGAATCAATTGAACAGGAAATCAGTCAATTTATGCCAGTCATGTCTGAGAGTCCATGGTTTAGGGATTAGTGGGAGAGGGGGTGGGGGTTGGGATTTGGCCGGTGTCTTGATTGCAGAAGTATGCAAAAAAATACAGATGGCACACAAATAAACCAACATTTCCTTCTGATACATTCCAATGAAATTAAATTCTTAAATAGTGAAATTAAACATTATACTCTCTCCAAAAGGCAACTAATTAGTATTGGACATCCATAATATGAGCAGGCATTCTGACATCTATCGGGAAAGGAAGACAAAAAATTCAAAAACATTCAAAAGCCACACCACTCTGTTCTGTATGTGTGTAGGGGGGCAGGTATTTGATTTAATAAGGAAACGCTTTAAAGGCAGTTTCAAAATCGGTATAAAAGTCTCCGACGCCCTGGCCTTTGTACAAAGACTGGCAGTATTTCTTTAGTGAAGGCATAGTTTGGCCAAAGACTGGAGCAGTGACCAATGATTTTGTTTGCTTTGAGACAAACAACAACACATGCCCTATAGTCTTGCATCACCCTCACACTGCATGAAATGCTTTGGCAAGAAGGCTTGTTATTATTTGTGTCTTTGCGGTCCTAGGATTGGGTTTCTCCAAACCGGACTGCTAAAATCACTAAAAATGAAACTGCTACAATTATCTGAAGAAAACCCCATGAACTGCATTTAATTTGAACACGACTGACTGAGGGACTAGGTTAAGTAAGCTCAATGTGCTCAAACCCTTGAAAGAAGAACACATGATGAAACATCTGTATACAGCTCAGAACCACAAAAAGGATAACATCACTGTGTGGAAACAGCCGAAATTCAAAAAGAAAAGAAAAAAAGAAAATGACTCATGATTCAAAAACTCCAAACATGTAGTCCAAGAAAAATGGAGGAAAAGGATAAAATGGCAAAGATAAGTGACTAGGTTGTTAACATTGCAGGTCCAAATGAATTTGATGGCGTGTTCTTGCAATGACAGCAAAACAAACCAAAAAAAAAAGAGGAAAGGAAGGCAACAGGAAGTCGAATCTTACAGACAAACAACCCTCCACTCTCATCAGGGGGTGGAACTTAAGACGGTGGCCATCTTGTCCCTGAGCTCCTTACTGAAGCCAGCTGATATGCATCCAGAGGTGGGTGGGTGGGTGGGTGGGGGTGAGGACAAGGACAAGGAGGTTCTTCAAACTCAGCACATCACTGCTGCATGGTGCCATTACAAGGGTTTGCTGCAACAGTTCATTTGGAAAGACTGGTTCCCAAAGGCAGGGCATGTTGACGGTTAATATCTCTCTAAAGAGCCATGGGGCAGGGGGTCCAGAAGAATAGAGGACGTGGTCGTGGTTGGTGATATCGAGTGGGGACCACTGCATCCAGTCGGAGGCTTTAAAACTCCTCTTGATCTTCTGGCTCTGCATCAGGTATGACAAAGCCCTCCTGGCAAAAAGAGAGAGGAGATGGCAATGAAGCAAGACTAAGCACACTCCATGTGGGCTCAATGATGTGTTTTGATGGTGCAGGACATGGGGTTTGAGGAATGTCTTAAGTACCAATCAACTCTAACTGGCTGGTTATATACATATATAAAATAAGTGAATGAGGAGAGAGAATGTGTAAATAAGTAAATCAAACAGGAATAAGGATTTGAGGGGTGTAATTTAAAGGTAGGGTCTAAGATTTTTGGAGCATGCACTATACATATTGCTTGAAATACTGTTCACACCCCCATTGCAACCAATCAATTTAAAGTTTTGACACAAAAATTAAAAGTTTTAGCGGCTTCTAGAACGAACAATCCAGGAAAAACATCATAATGAACGAACCGTTCAGTAGGATTGGATTCTGACGCGTCAAACACTATCAAACTGCAATCTGCTGCTCCTTCCCCCTCTGCGCGTACCCTTCTTCGTGAACGAATCGTTGTACATTGAGGGGGGCGGGATGCAGCACACACACACACACAGCACCCCATCTAATTTAAGTTTAGATTTTACATACTTATAAAATTCCAGTAGGGCTAGGGATTGAACAAATGACAAAGTACTGAAAAATCAATTCATATCAATATATACATATATATATATACACATACACACACACACAGCAGAAGGTCTATTTAGGGGCAGGTCTACTGCAAGGAAAGCACTTGCTACAGCTTTTATCACCAATTACTCACCGGTATACAAGTACCCCCCCCCCCCCAAAAAAAAAAAGTGTCACACCTAAATGCACTTAATATCTGAAGTGGGTCGACCTTACTCATAGATACACAAGCCTCAAACTTCAAATGGGCATACTGGACTACTAATGAGATTTAAGTGAATCACATCATTAGGTCAAGTTGAGCCAAAACAGGACAAAAGCCACCATCACGATCAGATGATACAATGCAATAACCCACTGACTGACACAGTGGGATAACATCTCCGGAGGATAACTAAAGCAGTTTTCACCTTGTTGTTGTGCAGAAATCGCCCGTTTTGTCCCCAACCAATTTCAGCATGTTGCTCGCACTGGGAAAGAAAACTATTTAATTATTTTTAAACTTGTGTGTCAGGGCTTTTTGATCAACTCGACACACTTAACCAACACAGGATAGATCATTTTCTGACCCATCAAAAGCTTAAATGTCCCCTCCACTACTGCTGTCAAAAGACTTTGCTCTTCACATGGAAATTGTGTCTTGGCGCCAATCAGTCCTGGTACGCATGAACACAGTCAAATATTTGAACCGTGTGCTGTCAGTGAACATGATCTGACTTATTTAACCCAAGCTGTATGTCACTACACTTACAAGTTGCATTACACTAGACTCTCAACTGCACAACTCAACCCAAACCACTCTTCATAAAGGTCATAGTCATGCAGTGCGTCTAAGAGTCAACTTGAAAGCTTAACATGCCATATTATTCATGTATGGGCTTTCTACCTCTCTAACATAAGGCCAGCTATGACACTACTACTTACAAACTCACTACTACCTTCACACTTTTACTACATCTTTATTTTCTATTAAAAAACACATTCCCTATACAAAAATATACAGCTTTTATTTTAGCATACTACACTGCAGAGCAATTTCTTGTTCCATCCAGCAGATGTTGCTGCTCTATCTTGATTTTTGTCATGCAGTCTGTCAAGACAGCTGAAGGACCTGGCATTCACTAGTTCTGAAATTACAAAGAGTCAAACATTTAGGCAGTGCACCTAAGAAATGTAAAAGCTACAAGAATACAAGAGGAGGAATTGTGGAAGAATTGCAGTTCTGTGGCATTACCAGCTCAGAGATACTACTTGATTTGCATCCGTGAGAACGCCTCCTTGTGAGCATATTTCAACCAATGTGAAAAGGCAAGACCCAAAACTCAGCCAAATTCAAGCTTGGCATGTTCACCAATACCTTAATTACACTCATGACTTTGCTGATTTTTCATCATGTAAAATTCATGATTTCGCATAATATCAATCACACTCACATCAGTGGCATAGAGAATATCCACAATCCTCTGCAGCGTGGAGTCACCCTCGCCTTCCTTCTCTTGGCAAATTAGCTCAATGTTTCTCAATTTGCCAAAATAAAAGTCCCTCTCCTTTTCCATGTCCTGGATTGTGGATTTCAGTAGATTAATCTGGGGAGGAAAAAAATTTTAAACCGTTAATGAGGCTCATAATCAACCACAAACAGTAGCAGCATTTATCCAGAAGCAGGATCTGGGGGTAAACATGGGAAATGCTGAAGAGCAGATGAGGATACCTCCTGGATGAGCTCTGCCCTCTCCTCGTCTCCACTGCTGCCTGGTCTCCGTGCGGCACTTGGTGCCATCTTTGGGGCTACCTTAGCAGCGGGACGCTGGGGTGCTGTGAGCAATCATGTGCAAGAAACATGCCATAATTCATATAAATATAATGAGTAATTACTACCACTCTGAAATATAACATGGTTGTTAATGTGGTCTCTGCATTTAACCCGATCTTAAATTAGTAAAACACATTCAACACAAAATTAACTTCCTGTGGGGTGAAGCACAAACCAACATTTAACTAATCTATCCATTTTTGGATAAATGGACCAGTTTCTGTGCTTTGAGAATTACTTCATTAAACACACATTTTGTATCAAGGCATAATCACCACTAGCAAGAGGCAAACTTAAACAAATCAAACAACCAGATCCAATAGTTGCGTCACTGGGATTCATACCTGGTCACCCATTGTGCTGCACAGAAAGTGTGTAAAGGAGCATTACCTGCAGCCATGACTTTCTTGGGTTTGCTGAGGACCGGCGCTGCTGGACTGGACAATGGTGCGGAGTCCTGGCCCTGACGCGCCTCCACTGGGTCATATTCTTTGCCATCATAATTGGCGTCAAAGAATTTTTTAAACCACTGGACAAACTCAAAGTTGTCCTGGAATTTGCCTTTAACCAACTTGTCAACAGGGATAATCTGGAGAGTAAAAAAAAAAAAAAAAAAAAAAAAATATTCAATTTCCCACTCAGCTCTGTGCAATATGTTATAATGAATGTAGTGTGTATATTGGTGAATGTTACATGTCCAAGAGGATAAAGCGATGATGCGTGCAATATTCATTAATCTATTGCACCATAGATTTCATTCACCTTACACCACCGATGATGCCATGTAGTTTTGTTAGTTTGCTTAACTCTGCCACCCATTTAAAGCTTACTGTGAAACTGTCTCCTCCAACAAATAGATGGTTGCCATGATCAACAGCTGGTTGTCAGTTTCATATCTTATCGTCAAGCACTGAAGCCCAAGCCCAAACGGTAACACTGTTTACATGAAAATTCCTTAGAACCCCACAGCGAGTTGGGCTAAATTGATAATTGACCAGAAAAGTGGACCTACATAAATATGCAGCTATCTGAAAATAATGAATGTTCTAAAAATAGTGCATCACAATATGATCAGCAGTGGTAAATATTTGCAGTACAATTACTACGGGCAAAATATAGAGGTTGTCCATTCAACTAAAACTGAGGGCATAGATCAGAGTTCACACAGATTAAGCTCCCATTTCCATCTTGCATAAATGATTATCTGAAGTTTGTGAACATGGACCCACAATCAAAGCACACCAATTATGTTACAGAGGCCTGACTGTCTGGGATGCCCATCTGACCTTCTCCTCTGGGTCAGACTAACTGTGAAAGAGCATTCAGATCATTTTGCCAGCACTTCGCAGTGGTAAACACAATTATGACGCCGCTGAACCATGGAGATTCATGGCTGCCATCAGAAGGCACCTTCAGATACACAGGCGAAGTGAAGGCAAATAGCCTAGGACCAAAAAGGCCAGAGAACATTTCAAAGAAGCCCTTTAGGCAGTGCTAAAATCTGACAAGGGCAGCAAAAGTGAGCAAAAGTCTGTCAAGACATGCAGTGCAATGGCAAAAAAAAAAAAAAAAAAAAAAAGACTTTTACATTAACAAATGCATGTTAAGTCCTATTCTCAAAAAACAACTTTGTTCTCACCGAGTGGTAACCGTTGACAGCAATGCAATTAACTTTAATCTATACACCAACATACTAATTAAAATGGCAATCAAAACTTACTTTATCAACTCCCATCCTCTTGAAGCCAGCTTGAAGGACCTTGAAGTTATGAATATATTCATGCTCTAGCTTGGCACCAAATTTCACTTTCTTCAGAGGCACACAACCAGGGAACAGCATGTCCATAAACTGGCAGTATGCCGCACCTATAAATAAGTATTTATTGTGGTACAAATCATTATAATGGATACAGTTGCCTTACAAATGTTATCACTTCCTGAAGCCATCACTCCAGACCACAAGTACACCACTTTTTTCTATGAATCACACACAGAGACTCGCTTACCTGAACAAAGATGCTCAATCTTGGTCAGATTGAGTTGTAGAGACTCATTGATCCACGCCAGCATGTCATGGCGACTCAGGTTGTCGCTGGTCACAGAGGTCGAGTACACATTCACAGCCATATGGGAGCTACAATAAATGACATGTGGTGGATGGGGGCGGGAAATGTTTTGAGTTATTCAAAACCAGACTGAGAGCAAGGTGGAAATCAAATCAGGTTTAAATGCTCATGTGGCCTCTTAACATACTACTAATCCATACACACCATCCTAACCCAGACATAGAATAAAAACGTATTATTTCGCTCATTTTGTGGACTTGTGCTTACTGTTCACCGTCCAGATCAGCACGCTGCAAATGCCGATTAGGCAAAAAAAGTTAACGTTTCGGGATGTTCTGTCTAACGTTAGCAGGCTTGCTTGCCTAGGAGCCGTTTCATGGTAATGTAGCAAGCTAGCTAAATGGAGCGGATTATTATACTCGTGAGGCCGGCTAATGACGTTGAGCCGGTTTAGGACAGCTGAGGCATTCATTGGAAAGTTGGAGTAATTAAACGTACTCGAAGCAAACCGCTGGCCTAGGCCGGACGTTTTTACATCTTTCTAACCATTTCACTTCAGTGCAATTTTCTAACCAGCTAATGATTATAACTAACGCTAGCCACTAACATTAGCTGGCAATGTGGAGTGGGTGGCTAGCTATAACGTTATTTAGATGCTTTATGACTCCATACCGATTTAGTTAAACGCAGGTAACAATTTGAACTAATGTCACTTGGTAGCACAGTGTAGTGGCTGTTTTTAGAAAGTACCAAAACATATCAAAATACACCCTCCGTTTAGCTAACGTTGCTAACAAACTTACAGTGAAACTAGATGGCTAACGCAAACCAGCTAGTTTCCTAATTTAAGATCGGTTTATTACTGATGCCACAGTCGCTCCTATTTCGTCCGAATTCCATGTTCCGTTTCCGCATAACTGCCCTCAACATAACCTGTATAATATTACCTGGTTGTTGCAGATGAGTCAATCTATTTTTATAGAAAATACATATAAAAGAAGCGTGGATGTGGCTCGTTCCTCCCTTGGTATTTCACCCTTTCTCGCCGGCGGGTCTTCCTGTGATACCGCTAGGGATGTTATATACTGCGCGGTGTGTTTGCGGGAAATTGCGTCACCACGTAGTTTAACGTAAGGTCTGTGCGTGTGCTTCGAAGTCGGACAGGGTGCGGCTTTTTTTTTTCAAAGGGTGGTTAAAAATGTCCGAGGAGTCCATAAATTATTAGAAAACCATCAACAATACTACACAGGCCGGGGCTGTATTGAACATTTTTTTTTCAATTGCTGTTTTGTAATTTTTTTACATTAAAATTAGGCCTACCTGGACAAGGTCCAAATTATGTCCGTTTTTGATCTGCCCACCACTGAAGACTATTGTCCTGCTATGGCATACTAACCTAACCTATGTTGACTACACAGTAGATTGGATGGTCTGGTAAACATTAACAAAAATATTTTGGTCTACTGTATAATCTCAGAAATTTCACACAGAGCAGGCAATTATTAAAAGAGCAATTTATTTGGCACAATGGCAACACAAGATTTTAATTTCAATTCAGGAATATTTGTCCACAACTTTTAAGGGCATTCTTCAAAACATAGCAACTCCCTGGGAATAAAACAACAGATGATGTTTCTGGGTTCTGGAGGACATTGCTCTTGATCCGCACTACCTACATTTTTCTGGTCAAGTTAAAAAAAAAAAAAATTCAAAAGGTATTAGAATAGTCAAATTACTTGTACAGTATGAGGTCAGTGTGTTTCACATTTCATAAATAAGTCAACAATGACCATTTTATCTAGCAGAAAAATTACCATCAAATGACCACTCACTTTGATTTCCTTTAAAACCACACACACACACACACACACACGCCAGTTGCATGCACATTTAAAAAAAAGTAAAAGGTAAAAAGCTAAATAGCACCCATATGTAAATCTCAAATACATTAAACTTCAGTTAGCAGCAACTCCCATATCCAAAAGACCATCCTAATTTAAATATTAAAACAAAAACAATTAATCTGACAAACTGCATGGTTGATCATTCCACTGTGTTGGTAGTGGAGGCCATGTCATAACATGCAAAATAGTCTTTGAGAGGGGCAAAGAGATGCCTAATGACTGGCACACTCCAGGACTTGCCCAGGACTTTTTGCCGCTGCTGACGACCCATATTCTTTACATCCGTGTAGTGTTTGGGAAACCCAAAAATCCTGAAAGTGAAAACATGCTTTGAGAGTGAATACAACTGTAATTTGTTTTATTTGACTATTCACTTTTTTTTAAGAAATACCATACAACCATGATTTGCAGTGCAATATGAATGATGTAGATTACCTTTCCAACTCAGTGATCCACAAGTTATCATCTTTCCCGTTCATAGAGACAGGACTCATGGCCTTGCCTGGGCCTTGCTTAATTGAGTTGAAATTTGTGGTGATGGTCCTCACTTTGGTAACCTGTTGATGTTTAGATCTTTGCATTTCATTGTTTTCAAACAATGAAAAAGTGTTTGTTTAAGCAACCAAACGGTGTATGTTAAAAAAAAAAACAAAAAAAAAAAACCTGTAAAAAGTCTAACCTTTGCTGTGCGGCCAATCTCCAAACATTCTTGCAAGGTCAACTTGTCATTCTGAGTGTCAATGATGGGCCTATAGAGCACAGAAGACAAGAGGTTTGTTGTCCAGGAGGATAAAACCATGTGTAACTTAAGCTGGATTTATACTTCTGCGTCGCAGCTACGCAGTAGCTCTGAACCTTCGCAGTAGCTCAGTACCTTCCATGCACGTCCCAAAAATTGTAACTACGTGTCAAAGCAACGCAGACAGAGTATGCAGACAACGCAGATGTCAAGGGCTGTGAATGGTCCGCTTTACATCGGGAGATGGTGTCTAAACTTTGGATATAATTTGAGTCTAATTTGGGATTTAAGACAAATATCTTCTCATACTTTAACATGGGCCTAAGTATTTGTTTACATGCAATAGCTAGCAAGCTAATCCATCCATGGTGTCTGCGTTGCTGCGATGCAGAAGTATAATTCCAGCTTTACAGTGCTGGTCACCCTTATAGGTGCAGCTATGAGGGCATTACAGTAGAGAGGTCAGTTAAGTTCACTCTCTCATCACCTCAAGCACTCTTTCTTGGCAATTTGACTCGGACAAATTCTTAACCCTCAACAGATGGCCAGTAGTATCTCTAAGATCTTGTTCTGTTAAATTGCCTTGTAGATGCTTTAGATATCTTAGTACAATTACTACTTTGGTAAATAGGCGTTGTATCGTTAACATTAGGATATGTCTTTCAGATCTTATTTTCAATGTATGTTTTACCCATGTATGATGCATTACCCATGTAGAAAATTAAATTTTCAGTTAATTTACCTGAATTAAACAATGGCCGATGCATTCGCAAAAACACACTACCATAAAAGCATGGAACACAGACCTGTTCATTCCTGGAAGGTTTCCCCAGAAGCAGCGAGCTCTATGGGCAGGACTGACTTTCACAGCATCAATCAACACTGGATTACACTGAACAGAACAAACATGAGGATTAGTTGAGGATGAACAAGCGACGTTAATCTTCAGTAATTTAGTAGTTAATTCATTTTTTTCTGACAAAGAAAAATGAAGAATTCAAACCCAGTCTCACCTCCAGAAAACGACAAATGCCAGCTTTGTCTTCGTGACTCATGAATGACACATTTTCAAAAAGCCAAAAGAAAGGTCTGGGGTCATCCTCTTTAGGCCTCAAGATATTAAGCACTCTGTAGAAATCAAAGAAGAGTCGACCAGTTCCCTCTGCAGCAGATCAGACAATTAGGAGGACAGGCTTCAGATAACAATCATCAACACATCAGCAATGACAATTCACATGCACATGGGAGGGCTGGACATTATGGGTGCAAATGGGTACAATACTGCCCTCTGGTAACCTGTACATGCAACTACATCACGCCACATAGTTTGCACACTTGAACTGCGCATGACAAATACATAATTTTTTGACAGCTCTTAATAAATCATAATAGTTACATTATTTCAAAATGACCAAACACGAATAAGGGGCAAAAATGTGTAAGCCTACCAAATAATCCTTTCCGTGCAGGATTGACAATGGACAAGTCATTGCATGGGCTTCCACCAATGAGAAGATCAAATGGCCCCCACTCTTTAATCTAAATCAGAAACATATTGAAAAATAATTAAACTCTTTATCAATGACTAGTGATGTTGATGACCAATTCAGGACAGACAGTGGTAACAGTTTAACAATTTGGGTAATTTAAGGCCAAAGCCAACACCAATATTTTATTTATTATTTTTTTAAAATAACATAAGCAAATAATTCTACAGGGGGCGATTTATATTCATATTTCATTAAACATGCCCGTCTTTGACATTCATAACACTGAATAACACTAGGCTTAGGTAAAACTACCTTAATTATCCTTCCTGCATCCCTGGACATTTGAGTGAGTTGCACTTTCCTCCCCCCCCCCCCCCCCCCCAATACCCATTTCAACATGAATCAGAGAGAGAAAATGGATAAATATCTAGACATACATGTGCTTTTGTGATGGACTTCACGTCATTCTTATACACAATTTTCCCATCATGATTCACCATGGAAACAGCAATGGACTCCTCATCAACCTCAGATGCCACATAGATCTCCACTTTAAATCCCAACTCTTTCAAAACCAGAAATCCTATAATGCAACAATAACAGAAAAATATACTTTAACTCAATTGTTTCTATGTTTTAGTATGCAAACCTAACAACACATTTCTTGTTTGTTGAACAGTGGACAGTTTTGGTTTTGTAAATGAACATTCTTGAATAAAGCAGACACACCAACCTGTAGCTATGCCGTCAAACAGAGACAGAACCCTAATGGACTTTCTTTGGCAGGCTGGGACGGATGGATAAACCCGGTGGGGTTCCTAAAAAGTGTGAAAGAAAAATAAAAACATATCAAAGGTCCCGTGTAAAGATTTTGAACTGTTTGTGTGATGTACTACTGTACTTCAGTGTGTGATCATCCCATCACTTTAATAAGTAATACCTATCCCTGGCCTGAGCTCATAAACACCCCACTCCATACACACACACTTACAAATGCCAAGCCACTGTCATTAGCAAAAAACTCCTGGACCCGGATACTCCAGTCCTCTCGAGGTTTGAGAGCTCCTGACGCACTGCTGGGCTCACACAGGTAACAGATCCAGGGGTCCACCTCTTTGAGGTGCTCAAAGGTGCCTGCACCCACCAGGATATTCAGGCAATCCACACAATAGGATCTGGGGATGGAAGGAGAGGACAGGGTTTTTATTACAGCCAAGTGAATGGGGGAGGGCATGTAATGTGTTTTATGGTAAAATATGGTTCTGTCCAAAATGACATATATATCAAGGCACCAGCTAAAAATCAACTGTTACTGGATGACCTAGCTAGAAGTAAGACTGTGGTTTGTTATAAAGCGATTTTGGGAAATGCACTCAACCTCCTCTACACTGAGCAATTTTGCTTTATTCAGCTTTTTTTATTATATCCAACAGTTGTATGACATCAGTTAAATCAGATTAGACCATTATTACCTCACATCTTGCATCAAACACCTTGTCCAAAAGTGACTAAGAATTCAATCTGTTGGTCTTAATGCACACAAAACAGGCCAAAACACAAACAGATTTGAACCACTAACAAGGCTTCAAGTCTGACCTGCAGTCACCTTTGTATTCCACTCTACCTTGCTCACTGCCTTATCCATATCAATAGAAAAATATAGACTACTGAGGCAGCATTGAACTGACGGAGCGGACATACCGGCAGCAGTTGTTTTTCCCGCACAGGATGACCTCTAACCCAGCACAGCACACAGTGCAGTAGGACTGGTAGCCATCCTCATCATAGCGGTAGAGTGTCTCAGCAAAATTATCCTGGGGAAAAACAAAAAACATTGTTTTTGAAGAATCCAATGAGGCATGAGGCAACATTCATGCGTTTTGAAGGGAGCTTCATATATCAGAAGCTTCAGGAATACACATCAGTCAACAGGCCACAGACGCAGCCAAAGATTGTTTTCAACAGTCAACCATCTATGTGGCCCCTACTGTAAGAGTCAACAGGAGCTTGGTAGACTCACCTTGCACTTCAAACAGAGACTGCCCTCAAATAACGGATGGAAAATGTTTATTTCTGCTGTTCCACAGGACAAGCAAAAACCTTTGAGGAAAGAACAGAGATGAATAAAAAAAAGCAATAAATAGCCATAAAATATACTTCAGCATATTTTGAAAGCTGCATTTCAGAATAAAGCTAATTTTCTCAGCATACAGCAAAATAATATGACCACCATTTAGCCCATCTTAAAAATATTACCTTCAATATTTCTTCCCTTGATCAAAACCTCTTTTACCATTTGCTCTGAAAAAATGAAATAAAATTTTATTTATAGAGAGACAACAAAAATGGACAATGCAAGCCGTCTATGAAAAGGCATGATACAGCATGTGTTATGCAAGACAATTGCATAAAAGCTATTTTCTTGTGTACTTGTCTATACACGTAATGGAAACATTAGTAGTCATTTAGGAGGAGGTGGTGTGTTTCTCACCTCTGTCGTAGTCAGCCTCCGATTCTAGTTCAGATGGACTTTCTAAAGATCGTTTCTGTGCCTTGTCTTTCTTTGGGCCAGTTTTGTATTTTTTGGGACGACCCCGAGGAGACTTGGTCCCATTCCCATCAGCTGGCTTCCGATTCGCAGTTACGGTGCCGTTCTCCGGGTTTGAGGAGTTGATATTTTTCAGACACACAGACGCTTGTTTCAAGCTTGACAGAGTAGCCTCATCCAGTTTCTTTTTCACAGGGGTTGTCAAGTGATTTGAACGGTTTGGCAAGCCATTCCCATTCAGCATTTCTTCTGGAATGTAGAAAGAAAAAAAAGCTACTTTTTTGTAAATGAATACAATACTTTATCTATATCTGCAAACCTTTTTTTTTTTTTTTTAAACTTACATTTTCTAACTTTGCCTTTAGTTAGATAAAGTAGTTTTGTGCGTTTGGGAGAAAGATTTCATTGTAAACCTAAAAGACTGAAAAGTCAAGGTACTTGACTAGCTTGATGGGATGTTTTTTAAAATTCACCTTTGGGGCTGTTTGTGTCCACTCGAGACTTGAGGCTTGGCTTGAAACCATCTGGTCCAGAGGGGAGGAAGCCGTTAAAGGCCCAATCCAACATTTGTTTCAGGAGCTCCTCTTTATCATCCGTGTTCAGGGAGAAAACCTTCCCACAGCGCTCAGCTGACATCTGCAAAGACAGACAGATGAAAAAGTTCTACTTGAGCTTTAATGAATTGTAGCTTTTTGCTCCCCCCATTGTCCTCATAAACAGCTCAGGTGATGTGCTGCCCCGGCCACACACAATTTTTGTAAAATAACTCAAGAACTGTACCACCTAAGTGGATCATATTTCAGTTGTGTCTAGGTCTCAAGGAGCCATGTCAAAGATCTGCATCTTTATAATCTGAGTGATACAGTATCTAGGTCTCAAGGAGCCATGTCTCAAGGATGTGTCTTTATAATCTGAGTGATACAGTAT
>JAGFZM010000150.1:334346-361768 GCA_017657215.1 Limnothrissa miodon
ACACACACACACACACACACACACACACACGGGCATGCGCACAAAAATGCATTCACGCAGGCATGTAAACAAACGTGTATACACATACATACACGCAGGCATGCGCACACACACACACACACACACACACACACACACACACACACACACATTTATTGATCAAACCAACCAAAAAAAATAAGAAAAAAGGCAGACTGTATATTAACAGACAAGGAAAACAGGTTTGACATTTTTCTCACACAACCCCACCCTCTCAATCCCTCCCTCTACCCCAATCATGTTTTACTCTTTTAGTCCTATCTGACACTGACTCAATTGTCTACACTTTTCACATAAAAAGGCATCTCAATGCCTCTTCCCCGAAACACATCTCTCGTCACATCCCTCATATTTCTTGGACACAAATGTCTGATATTTCAACATGCCAGTAAATATATTTTGCTTAAAATCATCGCCTGTAAAAATTACCAAAGTAAAAAAAAGTTACAGCCCATGCACATTCTGTCCTAGAACCTGATTTAGGGCCCTTGTGGAAAAAAACAAACATTGCACACAGAACCTCAGCTCAAGTCTATCCGTCCCCTGTTAAATACTACAGATTTTTTTTTTTTCCAAGGATGAACCAATTCAAGAATAAAATGAGCAAACTGTTTAAAATTGAATTCTTCTTACTGAGAACTCAATCATCTAGTAAAAGACAAAAGCACAACATTTTTAGCAATTGAGTGGAGGTAATAGTGCTATATTGACAACTACAGGCTGATAACGTAACTACTCATCACTTCAACACTTCATAGGCTACAAAATAATACATTTAGAAAATACAGGCATAAATATTGGGATATGCAATCATGAACCTGACATGACAGAGCACAATAAAATGGTATGAAATTCCGTCAAGCCCAGCAGAGATCGTTTCATGCTCTGAGAGAAGAACTGTCTTTAGAAGAAGTCAAGTTACAATTCAAAATAAAAGCCATACAGTAGTTCCTTTAGGTCAGTTTTTCCCATTTAGTTCCTCAATCATAATTTCAGAGAGCAATTGGTGAAATTCCGTCAAGGTGACAGAGAGCTAAATCCAAACACTACTAGAGGCTTCAAGGGTACCCCTGGTCCACCTTTTACAATCCTTTATTGATGATCTTTCTGCTTTAGCACAATGACTGGGATAATTGCATGCGCTTAAAGAGACAGATTGACAGTCTTCACAACTGACAATATCCTTATCTCAACATATACATTGTTTGCATAAGATGTTAGATAAATACATAGATTAATTATCAGATAAATGATGCACAATTTCTTACCTGGTATGGGTATCCTTCTTTTTGTACACCTCGAGTTGATAAGCTCTATGGCAATAAGATTTTCTAATTAATCATGTGAAATGAAGTCTGTATCATCAAAATCATCACTTTACAATCAAGAACAGATGAAAAAACTATTAACTAAAACCTTGCCTGGTTAAATGATGTATCTGTCCAAATGACTGCCTCACTGTCCTCCTCCTCCTCCTCATCATCAATAACTATGGACTCCAACATATCTGACTTTGTTTCTGATCAAAAGAAAGATGATGAATATTAGATAGATAAAAAAAAAGAATAATGTTTGAATGTCTTGGGCACAGTGGTCTGTTTACCTGTAACTAACACAACATCTTCGTTAGGCTCCATTTCACTTGGTTCTACCACATCTGTGAAGGACAGAATGACAGTTACTTGGACATGTTGGGTCTGCCAAGCTAGGAAAACAAAATCTGTATACTGGGTTTAGAATCCTTATGCATTTCCATACCGTTGTTTATTTTGGGCGTTTTTAATAAAATGGGACTTTTAAAAATCCCATTTTTATTCAAAATGCACTGCTGATAGAACTAAACGACAAGAAGGCTAAGTGTCACTTTTCATATAGAAAACTGAAAAAATGAATTGGTGAAAAAATTAATTACTAAATTAATTATTACAAAATACACTAAGAAAAGCCAACTGATAAATAAAAAGGCAAATTGAAAAATAATCCTTAGATTTAAACAATCATTTAAAAACTATTTGGATAAGCCCTAATCACAATGCAGTGTTTTGTGCTTGCAAACCACTGATAACATGCATCAACAGCAACAGCCATCTTTTTTCTCCAACCCCCAATTTTGAGCTCTAGCTGACCTGATGGTAAGGATGCTGATCCTGTTTGAGTTGTCTGTATGGCCGCAGTATCTGAGGTTAGGTTTGTATCGATAACTTCAGCATTGGCGGTCTCTGGATTCTCTTTGATCTTATCCACAGGTACATCCTTCTGGCTCTCACCGATCTGCTGAAACACCTGCAATGTAGGCCGTGTAGCTCAGATCTTTGTAGATGCCTTCATACAAGTCAGAACTGCAGTACACCCAAGCCACACACTGTTCCTGACAAACACACACGCACTGGTTGTATTACCTGAGCAAAGACCTTTTCCTCTTTTAGTGTCCTAGGCAAAGCCATAAAACTGAGGATGAGTTTATGGAACATTGAAGATTTTCCCATGATCCTTAGCACTCCTTTCCAATGCTGATCCAAATCTGGCTGGCTGTCCACATCTTCGCAGAGCTGATACTCCAGGAAGTCATCTGTGAGCTGGGCCACTTCCTCAGCACTCTGACAAATGCCCAGCTGAGTGGCCAAGTCTATTACCATCTTATTTGTTACCTCCAACCTCCCCTCTGGTTTCAAGATGGCCCTCATGTTTACAATGGCTACATGGGAGAGAGGCAGGCTCTTGACAATGCTGGACGTGACTGCTGCATAGAAGGATACTGTGCTCTTGTGGAAATCCTCCAACAAAGCAGTGAGCTCTGCTTTGTGCAATGACAAGTAATCCTCGACTTCATTACCCACTTTCACCTGGCCAATGGGAAGGTGCTGCGTTGTGTCACTCAGAAGTGCATCATCGTACCTCCTGAGGTAACGTGCAACACCTGTCAGCTGGAGAAAGCTAGAGGTGTAACACTGCAGCAGACCAGAGGAATCACTGAGGAGCTGGTCAAAATTGGCACCATCATTCAGCTTTTCTTGAAATGCAGCTAGTGGTTGCATGGCAAAGCCAAGGAACATGAATATCAGTCTCATCTTCTGATCCATCATTAAAGAATGGACATGAGCAGCCCCTTTCTCCTCGGCCACCTGAGAAGCAAAGTATTGGGTCAGCATGGACCAGTGATTGGAGATTTTACAAAGGGTCCTGATGAACAGTAAGCAATGTGTTGTTAAAGTATTTTTTGTTTTAAACTTTGCCAAGTCATCGAAGAGCTGCTTTAGGGTGTCATTGGTGACAGAAGAAGAGTTGTGCAAAGACATGTTCCCGATAAGTTCTGTGATCTGGTCATAGAGTCCCATTGCCGTGAGGCCCTCATGACAGGCCTGTCCTGTTAAACTTACAAGGCCACACAAAGACACCAATGAAGGTTTCATGGCTTTAAGACCCAAAGTGAATACACTGCTCTGTTTTGGATCCAATAAATTACAATAAAATGCAGTAAGGTTTTCAACAGGGATATCAAATCTTTTTAGGGTCTCGATCAGACTTGTGAATTCAATTGTCTCCATGTCCTCCATGGGCTGGATAACATCCAGCAGACGTAAACAATAGCCTCCAGCTGTCTGGTCAAAGAACCCAATCAGGATCACACTTCCCATTTCCCCCTCTCCTAGTTCCACCCCTACATAAAGGTATAAACAATACGGGATGTGGGAACACATGGCAGTGATATCCCCTGGGTATCCATGGCCAAGGATGGCCCTGGCTCCTCTGCAGGATGTTGGCGAGCTGGAGCCAACTGACAATTCAGGCCTGTGTTTATGAATGAATCTTAATGTGGCTATACTGCAAGAGAATGAATCCATCAAGTCAGTCCCTGTGATGTCAGCACTGGGGATAGGAGTTGGTGCGGGATCACAATCGACAGAGTTATCTGATTCACTGGTGTCTTTGTCTGTGATGTTGAGAAAAAATAGAAAATATTAATTTAGTAAGCCAAATTCCTAAACTTAAAGTTATAATAATTTAAGGATATAAATTCATGAGAATATTAATTGGTAACAAAGAAATAATTTTTTTGAGGCTTACAGAAGTTCAGCTGAGTGATTGCGTTTGGTCGCTGCATAGGTAAGGACACCAATCCCTCCTCACCACAGGTTTCTAATGTACTGCATTTCTGTCCTTCGAGGTTACGGTTGAATAAGTCTTTAAACCAATGTAGAAGACCGAAGGCCTCCTCAGAATTTCCTTTGATTAAACTATCCACAGGAATTACCTGCAATAAATAAATTACCTTTATTCACAAGCATATTAAAACACTAAAACGTTTACTTGGGTAATATCTGTGTTCTGAGATCTGGATCTGAATTTGTGCTTTATGCAGCTTTGACAGAGCTCTGGTCCTGTGTTACTGATTTGACATGATACAGAAATATCAGCATTGGCGGCAATAATTGGCACCAGTAATTGGCACCACATTCATAATCAATGCTAAAATACTCTCTCTAAAATTCTGCATTTCCTTGTGCTCTCAGACCATATTTTCAGTCACAGTGGAACTCTGCTTACTTTAGTGATCCTTTCCTTCCGAAAGGCAACTTGAAGAAGACTGTAGTTGTGGAGGATGTCCAATTCTTCTTTTGCCTCCAAGTTGACCCGATCCATATTCACAGAACCAGGGAACAACAGATCCATCAGTTGGCAAAATGCACCACCTATGAAGTCCAATTACATGGTCATGATTTGACTTGCTTATAAATTATAGTAAGGCATTTCATGGCTAAAATGTATTAGGTTTAAAAATATGTATGCCTATATGGAGGTTGGTAGAAATAAAAATAACAATAATCAAACTAAATACTGAAATGGTAGTCAACGTTAGCTGAAGAGGGCAAGGAAATAATTTTAGTATGTTTGGTCTATTCCAGATGCTAAAAAATTTTGTAATTCCTCCAGATAGCACTCAGAATAAGAGGACCTAGCTCCTCCTGTTGACAATTGCAGATGTGGTCCTAACAGAATAAGGAGGATTTGTAGATATCTTTATAATGTGATACAAAACAGCATAACCTAATATGATATACAAGACAATAGGTCACAAATAAATACCATAAGGTAACACAAATATACCTGAGCATGTCTGCTCCACCTTAGTGAAGCACGTTTGCAGCAACTGATTAAGCCATAAAAGCAAGCCGCTTTCATTGGGCTGCTTCCCACCTCCCAGTTCCATCTCCACAACCATCTTCTAGCCCGTCTTGTGGAAAATGTGAAACCTGGTGACAAGGACCAAGAATAGGGGGTGAATTTTTAACAATTCATTTGTTACTGAACCATGAACCGATTACCCAGAGAATGAAACATGATATATTACTTCACTAAGGAAATACTCCATTTTGTTGCCAACTTCAGTTTTTATCTATTTCAGTTCAGGAGCACTGCCACAGCGTCTTATGCAGGCTCATTTAAAAGGGCTAGAACGAAGCGATTTTTATTTCCCATTTCTATGGTCCATTGGATACCTTAAGCTACCTAAATTCAAATGCGGTTTTTGCATTCTATAATTCCTTTAAGACATAGTCCTACAATGATCCAAGCCTGCTTCATCTCTGCCTGTTTGGTATGAATCCTGCAAGGTGCTGGAAGATGTTGGTGCTAACCCTACCTTTACAATATTTTTACTACCAGCACAACAAGCTTCAACTGTAGCAATGTGAAGTGTAAAACAAAGTGACGAGTAAAGTAGTGAAATGTCTTTTAAAAACTAATTGAATAGGTTTCCCTCACAATTACAACTTAACACTGGACACAAAAACTGGTCAAATTAGAGAGCGAGAGTCAGAGGCTTTGTGGATGTGTGGGTGTGTGTGCAAGCCAATAAGCTCAATGTCAAAAGACAAACAAACAAAAAACAAACCAATTGCTTAACAGTAAGACAGATTGCACCTTTGAAATGAACTGCTACACCGATCTCTAACTGGTTAAATAATGCTGTCAATCTCCTATTAGGAAGTGGGTTGGATTTGTAATGATATCTTGTCAGGACTGCCATTGACCTTATTATCATTATTATTTTGATTGGGCATGTTACTATATCCACTTCTCAGCATACGAGTACCATACATTCTTAAGGTATAGGTAGGCTTGCACTGCAAGTGGACGAAACTAAGACGAATATAGTATGAATATTTACAAGCAAGTATAACTCACCAAATAACACAAATCCCCAGCAGAGGTAGGCTATACATGCTAAAGTTGGAAAAGTCGCGTAGTCCTCACTGACGTACCGAAAATAAACAAATCATTGACGTTCGGTCATTCAAGAGAGTTTGGAGATCGGTGGTAGGATAGTAGGGTTTGTAGCATCAATCCGCGCCATGTTAGCCAGCTTTTAGCAGCAGTGTATTCCTCCAGCCAGATGTCTGAAAGTTTTCATGTGCCCATATCTAAAACAGACTATTAGTAACTATTAGCAAGCAAACCGGATTGTTGTTAGCCAGATGTTGAAGTCCAATCATTGAACAGTCGATGGATTCAACGAACGCGCGCGAAAGGCACACGTGACGTAACATCATTCCCATCACCCAGGTCCTACTCGCAACATAAAAATAAATTCACGCAGTTGTAGTAATTGAAGGAAACAGGTCTGTATAAATAAGTTAACGTTACACAACTTGAAAAACGCATAGACACAGTTGAGTGGGGGTTCGATAATTTACTTCCTAGTCAGATAAAGTTTACTACTTTCTAATTTGACTTAGTTTCATTAACTACATTTTATCAAAGATCGTTTAGAACAGAAGATAAAGCATTCTAGGCTTCGCCAATGTAATCAAACGGGAAACATTTGCGGTCTCCTAAATACGAGCGTCATAGACGTTAGCTTTAACAATTTCTCTTAATTAGAGAAATTATAATAGAGGCATTATAAATACAATTGTTTGTCGTATTTCCATCATTGCTTGTGTGTGATACCAATGACCAATTTTTTTAGACGCGGTAAAGAATTATATCAGTTAACCTAGCAAGCTAGCTTGCTAAAGGTGGCACGGCAAATCGATTTGACTGGGTTACTATGGGAACATAGCTGACAATGCAGGCTAGCTCACTAGCGCCTAAGGACAATATATAGGAACTTGTGTATCGTGACATTTTCTTATATCAATGATATAATATTAATGATGATGATATCAATGTTAATGTTATTGTCCAACAAGACCGATTTTATTGAAACTGATTAATTCATTTATTTAAGCGCTTCCATGGCTATGAATTGCTTTTTCGTTAGCTAGCAATCAGACAATACACTTTTCTGCGGCCGAATAGGCTGCGATAAAGTGCCTTTCATTCCATTGTTAACCTTCAAAATATTTCTATTTGTAAACTAGTATTGATCACATTTACCTGCTCGTTGTGGCAATGGGTATAAAAAGTTTTAAAAGACTCGGCTCAAAGGAATGATGTCAAAATCCCCCTAAGTTTATAACGTTATATGGGGTTTATTGTATGGGGTTCTGTTTACTACCTTAAAAAAAGGCGTGGCAGCCTTCTAGCCTACGTCATATTGATTCAGGAAGAATCTATTTTTGAGTCCTCTCGCTTCATTAACTGTCTCTGCTTTTACTTGCTTTTACCTTCCTAAACCCAGCGACAACCCTAATAATTAAACACTATTTGAATGCATGTTTAACCTATTTAATTGTAAAAGTGGTAAGTGTAAAATTAAAAAAACAATAGGTTACAACTTACGGAAAATATACGATAGTCACTCTTCTTATCTGACACGCATGATCCTGACATCTCTGCATAGACTGACCAATAGCACACATGCGACCTCCTCCAAATCGCGCCGCTAACTTGGAGACGCTTATCTTTCGGTAGATGGGCGGGGCAGGTGCTAGGCCTAAAAACGATCAACGAATAAAAAAAAAATCCATGCCTGATTTAAAAATCAGTCCACGTCTACTAAAGAGTTTGGTAGTTGAGAAGCACATAGGCCTGCGCTCCGGAGGTGCAAAGCCCTATTGTTTTTAGATGGATTATTATTTTTCTGTCATTCGCGGCCTTTTTTGAGGCACCTGCCTTGCACGAAACTCATGAAATTTTGCACAGTCATCAGGATGTACGACCAGCCGTTCCTCACAGAGTCTTGGCTTCGAGTGTGGCCCAGGAACTCCACTGCGCCCCCTAACGTAGTTAAGCTCTATGGGATGCCTATGGCAACGGTTAAAGGTATAGTTCGGTTTTTAACACTTTGAGCCCCTTTCACAGGTCGTCTAAAATGCAATAAAATGGTTGACATTGACATTTTGACAATTGCGCCTGTCTCAGCTATTTGGGAAATGTAGAATCACCTCTGCCTGCTTAAAAATGGCTAGCAATGGTCATTTGTTGTTTTTATTAGTGATGGCAGTCTGAAACAGAAGCGCCGGAACGTGCTTCAAACCATTAACTACACCAACCATAAAACTAGGGCTGGGCGGTATATCGATATTTAATTTATATCGATATAATTTCAAACCACGATATGATTTTTGACATATCGTATATATCGGTTATGACTTGTTTTTTGATCCAGAGACAAGTCTTCCGCTTTCTTCTGCTCTATGCGACGTATGTGCGCCAGCCTCCTTGCCACTGCTAGCTCAGTGCTAGAGATGTGTCGGTCTTGACCGATTAGTTAAAATAGAACTAATTTTTAATGTGACTAATCGTCTTGTGGGCTCGATTAGTTCCTCTTTTATTTTTTGGTTGGTGGTCGGCAACCAACTGAAAGGTGCATTAGCGCCACCATTGACTGTATATATACAGTCTATGAGCGCTACCGACTGGGTAGGATCGATTAGTTAAGTCACACATGAGCATTTTTGCAATAGCTTCTGTGTTGGAGTTATTTCCCTGTTTTATTTGTGTCTTTTAGTTTTTCCGAGTCGTTCGTTCATCACGTGACAGCCCCATTACTTTAACTAATGCAGTTCAGTCGCACATGCGCATTTGCCCAACGTACTGTGTTGGAGTTATTTTTATAACCCCCCCCCCCCCCACCGACTAGTTTATCTCTCGAGTGCTACGGCTTTCCAATCGTTCATATGACACTGGCTCAGTTAGGCTAGTCAAGTATTAACGTAAAATTTAATTTGAGGCTATGTGATCATACTGTGGTGAAGTGAATGGACAATGATTGAAGGGAATGTGTGGACACTAATTTTTATTTTAACCATATTACCGGTAATCCGGAGGGGATATGTGGGTGTGAGGTGGGGCTGTCACGTGGCGACTCAAAACAAAAGCGAGAACTTGTCAGATGATGGGTGCAGGCCAGGCATAGACCAAAGACCCAGGTAAACAATGAATGAATATTTCCTGTTTCTTATAGCATTATACTTTTGTCTTGTTTGTAGTGTGATCAACATTTGTGTAAGCAGTAGATGTTTGGGAGGTAAGTCTAACATTTTAATTTAGCTCAATGAACAAAGAACTAACATGGAGACTGCATAGGTTTGGCTAATGGGGCTGTCACATATTTTTATAAAGTGAACGAGAGGACTCGAAAAAAGTTTAGTTCACTTTGATGACCAAGACACACACAAACTTGTCAGTTAGGTGAACGGCTTTTCCCTACACTGCGGTGCATCATGCGAGGGCCCGTCACAGACGCTTGCGACTTTAATAATAAAGTTGTTTCCATTTGATAAAAAATATTTGTATGAGGATTTTTTCAGCAGAAAACTTTTTTCTTTATTATTTTTGTGATCTAAAGATTTCATTTCAAACAAGACTGTATTTTCTTGGCTGAAACCGCGGGGTGGCCTTGCCACCGCATCACCCATTTTTCTGTGTGTGTACGTGTTTGAAGTTAGCTGTTAATTAGCTTCTATGCTAACAATGCTAATGAAGCTAACACTGGTGCTCAGTAGGCTTAGCTGATGTGAATTAGTATATATGCTAAAAATGCTAATAATGCTAGCTATGCTAATAATGCTAAGTAGCTAACTGGCAGTTATTAGGGTAACAGTGGAGAATGATTATGTGATGTATGCAGACACATATGCACACATACATACACACACACACACACACACACACCTTCTATTCATCTGAATGGGGAAAAAACGACAAGACACAAATAAGATAAATGTAAGCATACCGATCGAGATCAGGCCAGACGTTTTAGACAGAGAGATGGTAATGAAGAACAACCACTTAAGTACTGTACTTAAGTACTAAAATGCAGCATCTGTACTTTATTGGAGTATTATTTTTTTCTGCTACTTCCACTTTTACTGCACTACATATTTTTGATGAATTTAATACTTTTACTCCAATACATTTTTCAATTGATGAATCGTTACTCTTTACTATAAAATGTTACGAATCATACCAAACCCATATCAATGCCAGAGTGATAGATGGCTCTGTCACTAGCTATGAAGCAGTAGGCCTATGAGAACACCACATCTTCCCATCAGCCTTTTGCACTGCTACCTGGCACTGTGAAGCTGGCAACAATAGAGGATTACGATCCCTAAAATACGTTTTTCAGCAGAAATGCATGGTGGCGTTTTTTTTTTCTTTACTTGGTTCACTTTGTTCAAGATGGTATGTTCATACACAATGTATTTGGTATAAAATACAGTCGATATTCTCTTTCTTTGGACTTGAATATGAATATTTCAAGCCCCAACATGTAACATCAACTGTGGACATACTGTACACTGACAAGAAAGTAAGAACTCACCAAGGGAAGAGGGGTAGTGCAGGGGGGCTATTTTGAATGGTAACAGACGGCATTATTTTGAACATGTAAAGTGCTATACAAAATTATTTTTCAAATTATTTTTCTGAGATTACAAGGTTTCAAATGATGTATAACATGACTATGTTAACGTTAGGTAATTAACAGCATGCTAACAAAGGTTAATTTAGCATGTGGGAAGGCAGAAGTATAGTGGTTAATTTTTGTGGTCTTTTATTTCCTTGTACTGCTACCAAAGAAATTGGACCCTTAATATTAAATATTTCAAATAATAAACATGATATTGAAATGTTTGCCTGTTTTCTTTAATATACAGAGTACTTGTACTTTTACTTTCAGTACTTGAGTAGTAATTTTTGAAATTGAAATACTTCTACTTGGAATACTTAAAGCCACTATGTGTAGGATTTATCTTCAATATATCTTCGTCTTTTATAAAAAATACATATTTTATTTTAAAAATATAATGTAAAATGATGGTAATTACCTCCATGAATAAATTGTAGTGTTCCCGTAAACTTGGTAATTTCCATTTATATATAGATGTGGCTGGGTACCAATGAGAATATACATTTTGCGCCGCCATTTTCAAAATGAGTACCATTGGAAACGAGGACCGTGGGAAGGGAAGGGCTAATGCATTTTATTCAAACGTGTGCAGTATACCACTTCGCCGATAGATGGGAGAAATTCTCATACGCTAAAAATAAAACTTACACATAGTGGGTTTAAGTACAAATCATTTAGGGGCCGTTCACACGGAAAGCGTTTTTCACCTCCAAAAGCGCCTACTGTGTCGCAACCATTACAAAAACTCGCCGTTTGCAAAGCGGTTAAGAACGTAAACGTTGCTACGCAACGCCCATTGTAAATAAAAACGCAACCTCAAAAGTTCAACCATTTTCAACTTTGAGCGCCTGGCGTTTTTAGAAGCCTCGAGTTTCTAGAAGGAGACGCAAGCGACAGAAAAAGCCGAACGTATCGCAGCAGTGGAACTTTTTCAAAGACGCATCGTTCCATAGGGGAACAATTGAAATCGAGCGCCTGGAGGTTTAAAAAGCGTGTCCGTGTGAACGGCCCCTTAGAATACTTTAGTACTTTCACTTAAGTATGGTGTTTAAAGAACACTTCCACAGGGCTGCCAAGTCTCACGCTTTGAGCGTGACAGTCACGCAATTTGACACACTCACACCACACTTGACATTTCTCACGCTTATTTTATTACTCAATATTTTCTCTCTTTTTTCATAATAAACTATGGTCCTCGCCTTGCCGTAGTCCGAATGACTCTGATTGACTGACCAATCCCAGACCAATCAAGCAGTCCTTTCTGCCTAAATCTAACCAACTATGTGAAGGCACCACACAATGTAAACCAGTTAGAAGCAACGTAAGGCGGACCTTGGCGTCTCCAACTTTCACCAATGGAGGCGCCAGTTTGAGAAGGTGGAAGAGCCCGTGCCTATTATAAATTCTCAGGTGCAAGCTGTTGAAGATCTCAAACAGGAACGTATACAGGCCAGTGTGTTGCGTCCAAACTTAAAATAGGCTTTCTTAATCGATTTCAGCCTATGCGTTCTTCTGATATAATGCAGAGAGCTCAAGCTGAGCTGAGCTCATCACAGATACAGTAGGCTATATTTGGTAGCTTGTTGCTCTAACCTTAACGTTATCGTTACATGTTAAAGACTTCTGAACGAGTTGTATTATGTAGCCTATTAAAGAACGGTTTGTATTGTATTGTAAAAGAACAGTGCAAGTCATAATACCGAGTTTATATATTGTCATACATCCAGAACGGAGTGGCGGAGTAAGAATTTCATTGTATTGGGAAACTTGTTAGCCTACTATCTGTGCATGACAATAAAGCTTTGAACCCTTTCAAGACTAGTAGCAAAGTCACAAATTATCATGTAAGCAGGATGAGCTGCAGGAACGTCGCAGCTAGGACTTAATTTACGTTGTACACTCTCAACTATGTTAAGTTGGCTAAGTTAGAGTAGCAGTACTTTTAACAGACTAATTTTTAGACTATTTGGTTAAGAACTGTGTCATGAAATTTGTTCAAAGACTAGTTTGTAAAGATAATGTGTAAAATTATTTGAAATATCTTGAATTTTATTCAGGTAGCCTGGTAGTAGAACCAGCCCCTAAAGTTCTAAAATATTTGTAATAATATCTAGCTCAGCTTTGACAACTCTTCCCCCTGTTCACTGAATGGGAGAAAATCAGCTCAATGGGATCATCCTGACTAGCATTGTAGGGAGATGAGTAGCCATGACGTAATGAAAGTGTTTTCTGTGAGAGGGTGTTTTCTGTGGTGGCCCTTAACAAAACTAAGACAAGAAACAACTTGGCCCTTAATGGCACCCTTTCTGCCAACGTGACCTAAAGATGGCTCATTTGGAGCCACTCTACCAATGGGAGCCTTCACCAAAAATTAAGGTTGACGAAAAGGCCAGTCATGTAGGCTACAACAAATATGCATATGCACACTTTGGACATTTTTTGTTCATTTTCTGTTTGTAAATGTTCTGTTCTCTGACTAAACCAAATTCATTCATCAAAACGTGCCTATCCAGTGTAGGGCTACTACACAATGTAAGACGTGTGCATGCCCCCCCGTGTACATGTGATGTCAGGCACATTTCCCGATGTCAGGCACAAGTTCCCTAGTTATGGGCCTAACCTATAATAGCCTATAGCCTTAATAGTATATTCATATACAATGAAAAATAGAGTATGTTGCAGAATTGTGTTGTGCTGGAAAGCACTGTCATTTATGAATAATTACTGCAGCTTATAGGCGCACATGATGGTCTAATAAAAGAATGGCCTATGTATAGAAATGAAAGCATTTCTACGTTAGCCTGTTGCTCCTTGATGGCTAACAGCAAAATCATAAATGCAAACTATGCAAAATGGATGATTAAGCAGTTTAGAGGACGTGGGAATGGTCATTGATCTTGATAGACTATTCGTCAGGAACTTCTAAGGTGCATAAACTCACTTTGTTTTAGATTTGCTTTCCTTCCCCTCAGCTAACGTCATGTGTATTATTAACAGCAACGCACACAAACACACATCATCCTACTTCTCGTCATGTTTTTTCTTACTGGGCTACCGCAGGCACTTGCGTGAATATAGCCTTCTGGCAGCATTCAGATACTCTGCCCAATTAACGTTACCTTTAAAACAATGTTAAGCGCCATCCTCCCTTGTAAAACTAGCAACATTATGAAGATGTAATCAAAGTTCGTTACTTTCTTTATTATGTTTTCTCAATTATTTTCTTGTTGCGCATTTGGAGTTTAAAACTAGCACAATGATCAGTCGAATGCCCGATGCGTACCAGTTGCCTAGTGTGAGCTGAACTAATCAATCAATGGCGTATTAAGAAGAATGCATATCAGCCACGCAAAATGCGTACAGTTTGGCAGGTATGGAAATTAGGTCGCATAACAACAATTTCATGCAGTCGCACCAATGCTTCCAAATATGTTTTGAAGTCGCATTGAGCCCTTTTGCCCTGAAGTTTGAGCCCTGCATTACATTAGGACTGATCTATCATTAAACGATTTTTCAAAAGTAGTCAAGTTAACACTAAATGACCGATGGAGGGGCAGAATAGGCAACATTGACTGGGTTGTGTGATTAGACATCATAGGTAGATGATATCTTTGCTTGCTAGCATAAGCACTGCAGTAAGCCTACCTAGTGCTGTAAACTAACATACCTAAAAAACAATAAGCCATGTATATGGGCAGGTAGTTGGTCACATCAAAATGTGTTACTTAGGCTACATTTCTGACGTCTGACTCTCCGAACTCCCGCGCTGGTTTAAATGCAGCAAGTGCGTCGAGAAAGGTTCCGCCTTTGACCACGTTAATGGCCAATTGAATTTCAGGGGTGGAGCGTGCCACCCCAAGCCACCCATCTCACCCATTGCCAGTGCCACTTCTCTACTCCAGTACTTTATACATCTCTGGTTTTAGATTTGGAACGGTGTCGATCTTCAAATGGGGAAAAAGCGACAAGAAAAGCGCGAATAACAGACTAAAGACAGGAGATATCAAAAATCTGAATGAATGACGATTGCGACGAGAAAGATCATGCCGGACGTTTTAGATTTTGAATGGATCTAGAAAGCCCAAAGAGTAGTTGGACAAAAAAAACTGTTAACCATTAAAGAGGGGCTAAGCAACGTTCAGTTTTTTCCTCTCACGAGCTCCCTCTAAAGACCGCTGTATTGCATTGTATTGCACTGCATTCTATTGGAGGCGGTCCGCGCTGCTGAACATTGCAAGTGCTGTATCTACCACTATAGGCCACGGTGGAGCATTCTACACCGTTCGTTCGCCGTGTAATGACTCATTTTAGCATCCTAAACAGTATGAAACGGATTAATTAAATGAAAAATGTTGCATAGTGGGCCTTTAAGGCAAGGCCACAAATAGAATGCATGTGTATGAAGGCAAGTGGTGGAACTGGAGTTTCTACTAAAATGAGGAAGGGAAAAAAAAAACTAAAATGGGCAGGTGAAATTACACTCCGCCCATATGAAAGGTCAAAGAAACAAAAATTTAAATTTAAGAAGATAAAATCAATTTACAGAGAGCCTTGCCACTCTCTATTAACTCCCTTCACTTTGACTTCCGCTGCAGTTCACCAAGGGGGCGACCGCGGGCGACCACAAAATCAAGTGACGTCTATGGAGGTAGACGGCTATGTTTCATTTGCATATCGTCAACAAAGTCCAAATATTATTGTGGTTTCTGAGAGATCGACAGGGGTTTTAAGTCAAAAGTGGAATAATCTGGGAGTCATATCCTTTTCTTTTCTTACAGGTTTGGCAGTCGTGACCTAGTCTCTGCTAGCATCTAGCTGGTTTAGTGTATGTGACGTCATCAGATTTGCTCAAAAAGCTGTATTCTTTCATAACCAAGTGGGTTTAAAAATACGGCATATATAGGAATATATATAGGAATATAATAGCATATATAGGAATATAAATGTGCAGCTCCATAGGCCCCCACTCATTCTGCACTAGCCCGCCAGCTCCCCCACGGTGCAGTACCAAAACGGAAGTGTCTGAGAGTGCTAATTCTCCTCGTATTAAAATTCCCTGGCCAGAACGCTAACCGTGCATGCCCAGTTTGCAAGGAATTCTGGGAAAGGTTAAGGAACACAAAGACAACATGCTCAAAAACGGGTTAATTCAAATCAAACTAATCAAAAGACAGACTGGAATTTAACGTCGAACCAAGAACCTTATTTTGGACACAACCAAGTCAAAAATAACTTATATTTGCAGCTGAATGCCAAAATGCAAAAAATGATCATATCAAATTATACATTGAATAGGTTCTTATTACCAATCACCGTGGTCACGTGCCGGACCTCATTTACTTTGTATCGTTTTGCGCAACTAAATTGTTTCACTGCGGTTACAATGTTGCCAAATATTGACATTCGAAGTATTTCGCGTCGCTGAAAACGTCAAAGTAGAAGTCGTATGGTACAACGTTTTAATTGTTTGTAATTTCAGCAACCGTCTCAGGCTAACTAGCATATTTCTGGAGTTTTGTTTTTAAAACACGGGACTCCACGTGTTTTCATGAGAGTTTTTAGCCTACTTTATGTGCAAAAACCATCTTCCGCATGCCTGGTCTTCTTTATGTAACTAACTGGTAAAGTAGGCTAATCTGCAAAGTAACCTGCAAGTATAAACATGGCAACGATTAAAAATCCGTAACTTACCAGCATCCAAGCTTTGTGATGTGACTGATTTAAGTAAAACTGCCCCTTATTTTTCGGTGTCCTCCCCCTGACCCTTTGGCACATCGTGATTGGTCTAACAAAGTCGGGAAAACAATTGATCGCCAAGAGCGCGTAGTAGACCATTCACAAGTAGGCTAGCATACGGCTAACGTTAGCTGCCCTGTCCAGTAGCCTTTCGGTAGATTTGATTGTCTTCATTAATTTGTTTCACGCACCAGATTAAACACAATTAGAAACCTGCGTTGACTAGCTAACAACTTCAATGAAAACTTTATACTGCAAGATTTTTAGCATTCCACCTTCCAAATGCTGAATGGCGGGCTAGAATGACATGTGACGTTACGCAATCACGTTGGCCTTCCAGATTGTATGTCGAATTTAATTCCTTTGCGATGGACGGCTACACCCCCCGACGCAATATAAAAACAAATCTGAATATAATCACTCGCCTTTCCTCCACCAGAAATACGCATATGGCTAACCACACTGGCGTAGTTAGCCACTTTAATTTACTTTCTATTGCATATTTTTTTAGCATAACCAATACTCACATCGTAATTACGATCTTATACGTGTTCTACTGGATTAATCCTTTTGAATAGAAGGCTACTCTACCGTTTTGACATACAAAGAAAACCTGAGCATAATTTACTTTAATCAAATGCAAGTTAGCAGACGCCAATTTCATCCACAGATATTCCAGCGTTACGTTAACAACGTAGTCTATCAACACATTCGTTTCTTAACGATTACTGGGTTATTGAGGAAATAACTAAGCTCTAGAGGCTACACGGTTTTTCAAACTAAAACAAAAGTGTATAACTAGAACTAAGCTGTGGGCAGTTGCACAATTGTGGTGGGTGTTGTAAATGACTGGAGTAGACAACATTTTATAGTGTTGCTACTTTTTGCTGTTGGTGGCTACAGATGGATTCATCAAACCAGCTAGAATAGCCTACCAACTGATGCTAACAAAATTGTATTACTTGCCTACTGGTCTTTCGTGACCGCTTGTGTTGGTATGGTTTCTGATTAGGATGGTTTTATCTGAAATACAGGTCTGTGAAGAAGGTCACAGGCCCCACCTGCCATTTTAAGCAGTTTCCTAGTCTGAATGTAGGAGAACACTTGAAAAATGGAATTAATTACAAAATTCCCACATAGCTGATCTTGATGGTATGGCCAGCAAATTTGTGCAGAATTCTTAACGTTAATTCAATGAATGAATTTAGTTTTGAATTGACACCACCCCATGATGTTGAATTGAGTTTACTGCATTTCAGAGGAAATCGTACCATTTGTGAGAGTGTGACCCTTCTAACATAACTATTCTCTTAAATACATATAGGCTACATTAAACGTTATGTTGAAAACTTTGCAAACCAGCTCTGGACCTCTAAATATTCCTCTAGCATCCTCATGACAATTTCGAAGACTTGGCAGCAAGGTATTGTAGGAAATTATATCCTGTATCCTATGAATATTATAGCCCCTGTTTTTCACAATGTATTCAAGCAGAGGAAGGGAGATGCCTATGATTTAAGACAAAAATTAAATCATACTGGAATCTTAAAGCACCTTTAAATTCAAATCTTACCATGCCATTCAGGACTAGATCTTTTTTCAATGACCTAATTGAGCCTCATCTACTGAGTTTGTTATGTCGACTGACAGAAAACACCATGTTTAAGTCTTCTTTTATGGTACTTTGGTGGTAGAATTAATTGGATACAGTAATATCTTATTAAGAAACTTAAAAAACCTTAAATTACTAATCTCATTACTTAATACGCAAGTAAGTTGATTAATTGTCTACCAAGTTAGCTTATGCCACCCATATTTTTGTAGTTTGTTTTATTTTTGGATTTTAGTAGTCTGCATTATACACTCAACAAAAATATAAACGCAACACCTTTGTTTCTGCTCCGATTTTTCATGAGATAGACTTAAAGATCTAAAATTCATTCCAGATACACAATGTTACCATTTCTCTCAAACATTGTTCACAAATCAGTCTAAATGTGTGATAGTGAGCACTTCTGCTTTGCTGAGATAATCCATCCCACCTCACACGTGTGCCACATCAAGATGCTGATCTGACATCATGAGTAGTTTCTAGCTATCCCACAGTGATGCGCATGCTCCTATGGCATTCACCCAATCACACACCGTCACACACCCACACACCAGTGGAGGAGATTACCATGCAAGGCTCCAGCCTGCCACCAGGAGCAATTTGGGGTTCAGTGTCTTGCCTAAGGACACTTCGATGGGGTCAGGTAAAGTCCGAACCTGCAACCTTGCAGTCTACGAGCAGCTCCTCTACCGTCTGCGCCACCACCGCGCATCTAAATTGTGCAATTTAGATAGGGTTTCTACAGCATCTGCTTTAAAGGTGGAAAGCTAATTATGTCTAAAATAACAAATACATTCAAACTAAGTTAGCAGTCCAAATCCAGTTACTTAAAAATGTATCCTACTTCAAAATTCACAAAATGCATTTCTTCTTGGCAATCAATATAATGGTAGTCATGGTGGTTGCGGTGGTCATAGCCATATCATAACAAGCAAAACAGTCTTTGAGAAGGGCAAAGAAATGCCTGATGACACACAAGACTTTCCCAGGACTTTCTGTTTCTGCTGACATTCCTTAAATCTGTGCAGTGTCCTGAAAGCACGAACACACTTTGTGAGTCTGAATCTAACAGCAGTTTTATTATCATTCACATTTCAAACAAATCGTACAATGGCTCAACCAAGCAATAATGGTGTAAACCTTTTCTAATTCATCTATGTTCACCATCTCTCCCATTTACAGTTACAGGACATATGGCTTTTGAGATGATGATCCTTACTTCGGTAACCCACACACCCAGTGAACTTCCAATACCCTTACATACTTTACATTAGAAGACATGACACATGATCTCACCTAGTTAGGTTGGGCTGTTGTGGATCTGCCCAAAGGTGTCTTCCTTAGTAGAATGTTTTACTTACCCCTGTTGCTACTGGGTGCCCCCTGTTAAAGAGGCACTCAGTAAGTTTATGCAACCATTTTTGTGGTCATAAAATCGCTTAGAAATCGTTTTTTCTGTTAGACTGGTCTGTTGTGTTGCAAACGGAGATTGAGCGCACTGTTGTACAGCCCTGTATAGTGAATACGGAACTTGCAACTTATGAGGAAGTGTACACTACAGCAATACAGCTAACTGTACAGAGCTCCCCCTACAGGTTTGTGGCGTTTAATGCAGGGTTTAAAAACAGACTTACTGAGTGCCTCTTTAATGTGTGACAGCATAGGTAATTTAATTGCATTTATACACCCATAAAATGTAAGCATGTGACAATGTTTGAATCACCACATTTCATTGTTGCAAAACCCAATTATGAAACAAGGGATCCAATAAGCATGTCGGGATGCAGATGCAATTTTTTATCTTTAAAACAATAAGATAGATAGCACCAATAACAGATAGGCACCTTTAAAAGGTCTGCTGTGTGGCCAATCTCCAAACATTCTTGTAGGGTCAACTTGCCATTCTGAGTGCCAGTGATGGGCCTAGAGCTGACATTACAGAATTGTGTGTTCCAGGAGAAGACAACCATCCATAACTTGCTGACCATACATACAGACAGCAGTGACCCAGTTAGGGACAGTACAGTAGAGAGGTCAGAAAGTTCACACTCATCATACTCAAGCATTTTTTTCTTGGCAGTTTGTCAATACAATTTCCTAAACCTCTTCAAATAGTGGGTTAAGTAACACTAGGCACAAGATTATGGCAATCCATGTTCATGTTTAGATTAGATTAGATTCAACTTTATTGTAAATACACATGTATAAAATACAGGCCGGATAACAATATGCAATTTTGCATCTAATCAGAAGTGCAAAGAGAAGCAAGTGCAGAATATACAGTATAGACAGTATGTACAGAGCAGTATTTACAGATAAGGCAGTGGTATTCGGTTACACTACTGTTCAAAAGTTTGGGGTCACCAGACAATTTAATGTTTTCCATTAAAAGTCACACTTTTATTTTCCACATGAGTTTGTACATGACTAGAAAATACTGCACTGACTGTGCTGGCCACTCCATTACAGAATACCAGCTGCCTGCTTCTTATAAATAGTTCTTGCATAATTTGGAGGTGTCCGTTGGGTCATTTTCCTGTTGTAGGATGAAATTAGCTCCAATCAAGTGCTGTCCACTGGGTATGGCATGGCGTTGGAGGGATAGCCTTCTTCATTCGAAACCCCCTTTGCCCTGAACAAATCTCCCACCTTACCAACACCAAAGCAACCCCAGACCATCATGTTACCCCCACCTTGCTTGACAGATGGCATCAGGCACTTTTCCAGCATCTTTTCAGTTGTTCTGCGTCTCACAAATGTTCTTCTGTACTTCGATTAGTCTGTTCATAACACTTTTTTCCTATCTTCCTCTGTCCAGTGTTTTCTTTTGCCCATTTAATCTTTCATTAATCTGAAGGCCAGCATCCCGGAAGTGCCTCTTTACTGCTGCCACTGTCGTTTTGCATTTTACTATTTAATGAAGCTGCCAGTCTATTTCTTTCTTTCTAGATCATAGATGTCAAACTCTGGCCCGCCATAGTGCATACACCTCGAATGCTACAAGTCCCTGAATGCTTTGTTAGTGCTTTGGCCTCAGTTGGGATCGCCAATGGTGACTCATTTTCTGTTGACAGTCATTAGCATCCATACTACCAGTCACCTTGGACAAATTTAACACACCCCTCCCCGAACCTGGCCAAAAGATAGTAAACAAGAGCTTTCAAGAAAGGTGGGAGGCAGATTGGCTCATGACTACATCCCAGTTTTTAATTTTGGCCCACTGTGAATTTGAGTTTGACTCCCTTGTTCTAGAGACTCTAATGTACTTATCTTCTAACGGAGTTTGCCTCCCACTTGGCTTTCTACTCTTTAAAGTTATCTTCATTGAAAAAAAAAACTCTGGTTTTCTTCCACAAACAAGGACATTTTGAAGTGACCCCAAACTGTAGTGTATGTGCAAATGAGAGTAGTAGAAGGAGGTAGATAATTTAGTAGTTTAAAAAGTATGGTAGTATAGGCACAGTGAATATACCTTCTATGTGATATTGTAATACAGATGGCCGTACTGTACTGTAGAGTAAATAATAGGTATGTTTTCTATGATCTTATTATCTTATACTGCAAATGCACTTAATGTTCAGTCATTTCTGCAAATCACACATGATGCACACATGGAACACAGGCCTGTTAATTCTTGGACCAGAGCAGCAAGCTCTATGGGCAGGACTGACTTACACTGAACAGAACAAACATGAGGATTAGCTGAGGATGAAAAGGAGACAGGTGAACAATTTTAGTAATTCATTTATCTGATGAAAGACACTTAACTAAGCAAATTTCTTTCTTCGTAAAATACAGATGCCAGCTTTGTCTCGGTAAGTCATAAACAACATTTTCTCAAACTGCAAAAAGAATGGTCTGGAGTCCTTCTCTTGAGCAAATATCTTTATACAATGTTTGCAATGCAAAGAAGACCCGCCCTGTTCCCTCTGCTGTAGATCAGACTGTTAGGGGCTGGACATTATTGGTGCAAATGGGCACAATGCTGCTCTCTGGTGAACTGTACATGCTACTACATCACACAACATTTTTGGTGCTTGGACTACATATGGCAAACACATCTTGATTAATTAATTAATGATGCCCAACCATTCATTAGGGTTGTTGTTTGACAAGTGACAAAAATTAGTGCAAATTAGTACAATTATAAAATTGTCAAATAACCAAAGCAGCTGTGAGTTTACAAAACAATCTTTTCTCTTGATTGAGTTATTGCATGGACTTCCCTTGAGGAGGATATGGTCCCCGCTCTTCAAACTTTAACAAAAACATATTTAAAGTAATTTAAAGTCTGGACAATGACTGGTAATGGTTTAACTTCAATCTAGTCAAAGCAAGACCCATGCCAATCCCAATATTATTATATTATTTATTTTAAACAAAGTAAGGCTATAATTGGTGCTACATCCCTGTCTAAACTAAAATACATATCTAAACTCAAGTGGGTCTACATGCCTACTACTGATTTTCATGTGGCTGATGTTTTGGAATCAAATATCTAATTACTGGAGAAATGCACTTCTTTTCCTACCTGCTTGGACAATAAAACTTTGTGGACATGTAGCCCTACTTAACTCATGTAAACTATTACGGTCTGTGGGGATATCTTGATTACACAAATTATTACACAATGATTACACAAATTATTAAATTATTAAACATTATGTTAAAGGCAGAATTTAGACTGTGTAATTTAGAGATGTGTAGCAAATTGTAAGACTTGCAGTTTAAATCATGCATCACATATGGGCAGTCATTTTCTTTGGATGCAAGTAGCAATGTGTGGCAGTCCTATTATCAACTTTTAGTTTAATTACTAGTAATTTAATTATCTTATGTACAACTTGACACATTGCAAAAAAAGATTTACAACAAACAAGGTGTAACAGCATATTGTCTGTTTTATTGACAGTGTTCAGGAATATCAAGTAAAACAGTATAAAAATAGTTGTGGCTTTTATGTTAAAAGGGAAATCTTGTCTTTGTATGTTTTATTCTCAGAATAAAACCATAACTATGGTTAAAGAAAAATAACCATAAAACCATAACTACGGTACTAATGGCACTAATGCAGGACTTAAAGGCATGAGTATACCAAACTATTCTTTCACAGAAGTAAAAAAACAATGTTTTGTAAATGACAATATAAAATCAAAGTCTACAAGAAAACTATTTTAAAAATATTTCTTCTACTTTGTATCTCAAAACGGCTTTATGCATACATCAAGCAAGTCTTAAAAACATGAGTACAAGCAGTGGGTTAGGGTTATAGTCTCTGCAGGGAGAAGTGCCCTTAAGCCAGAAGAAAGCTGTTATGTTTTACAGCATGTCCAGTTACAGTCAAAAGTGAATCTCCTGATAGAATAAAAATGGCAAATGCAAAAATAGGAATCCTTGTAGTGTACACAAGATTTAACAAAAATAAACATTTTTTTAACCTCCTGACAACCATTACACATACAAAAGATGTTTGTGTTATGTCCAATTGGTGTGGAGGCTAAGAGATTACACCTTACATACTAAGAATATACTAGCAGTAGCACAAAGGAAATAGTGATCATGAAGGTATTAGACAAAAATGCTAATTACAAAATGATTAGCCAACAGCAAAAAATAAGTACAGAATTGTTCTTCGATATAAAAAGCTACAGCAGAGTGCTCTCTTATTAAAGCAAGTCTAACACCTTTTCATCTCTCCCACGACTCATATATGTAACTACCAAAACAAAAATAAACAGGCCTTTAAAACATAGAAAATGTGGTCTGTATTTACTACCAAACACCAACATCCTGTTAACATGGACTTTGGACTTTTTGTTTCTTTAAGATCTTTACATATAAAAAGAAATGGTGAGTTGTAAACATTGGCTTTTGTCAAAAGACCAGATACAGTACAGAAATCTCAATACAAGTATTAAATGACATTATCAAGGCAATGTATAGATGCGTTTCCAAAAGTCTACAACCAGTATGAAGATAATGCCTTTTTGAGGAAATGGCATGAGTATTTTTTGGTTAAGAGTTCAATTTTTTACTGGGTAAGAAACACACACATTTTAAATCTGGTAAACCATTCAGGTCAGTGCTGAATGCATGCCTTAAAAAAAAATTCATGATATTTAAATCATATTTATGCTTAGTGGTAGATATTTTCTCATATAGTAGCATTTACATCTTAAAACTTTAAAATATCTTGTACTTTACGCAATGCTTTTTCAGTCCTTCAAAGTAATATCAAACAATCCTAAAGGTAATGTTCTGTTTTTTCCCCATTCGGCTCAAAAACTGTTGCATTTTTTTTGCAAGGGCAATGCCCTGAGTATGCACAAAGGGGAATTCCAAACAGCAGTACTCGGTTACAGCTGAAAGTCTGCTGGTTGTGAAACATTGTCAGTAAGACCTTTCTGCATTTATAAGATTTCAAGTATTTCTTTAAAACTGGATAGATTTATTTTTCTGATTTATAATAAAACACATTTGGTCTGATAGCACTATTAAGTGTTTGTTTCCTGTCATCAAAGACATGGGACATCAATAGCAAAATGTTTATGGACAAATGCTAAAGCTGTTGTCTCTGTCCAAATATTTCAATGTGTAAAATTATATTGATTGCACCCTGAGTTTGGGAGTGACACTGAGGCAAAATGTGAAGCAGGTCATGTGGTCACTATACAGTATCATGGCACCTGTTGATCCTGGCTTTTAAACTGAGCACCGTTGCCTATCCCTGACATCAAGGGAATCCCTTGGACATGTCTCACGAGAAGTAGTTTAAGAATTACAGACTTTCTTTCTCTGCCTCTCTCTCCCTTTCCCTCTTGACAAACACAAACACACACACACACACACACACACACACACACAAACACAAAAGTTTCAGGTTCACCTTTGATGAGGCTCCTTGTCAGTCCGATTCAAAAGTGTGTGTGTGTGTGTGTGTGTGTGTGTGTGACACTGGCGGTGGAATAAGACTGGGCCTGGTAGCGAGAGGCCCATTATTCACAGGCGAAGTAATCTTTCAGCGGGGCGAAGAGGTGACGGATCACTGGCACGCTCCAGGACCTTCCCAGCAGCTTCTGCCGGGCCCCTCGGCCCATGTTGGACACATCGGTGTAGTGGACAGGAAAGCCAAAAATCCTGCAGGAGAGAAAGAAAGACAAGAGTCATGGGAAGGGAATCATGAGAATTAAACAAGCACAGACATGCTCTTCAACTTGCAACGCGTGCGAACAAATGATTATCTTTTTCGATAACATGTTTGAGTTGAACATCGTTAGACATTAGACGTTAGACACATGTGAGAGAGTTTTTTGTGTTATTTTGCAACATTTCTACTTTCTTTTAGTTTGTCCAAAACAGGTAAATGACACATGATGTGTACGCACGTGTGTAGACAAGTGTTCGTGAGTAAGGCTCTGGGTACTTTACCTCTCCAGTTCTGTGCACCACAAGATGTCTTCCTTCCCGTTCATAAGGACGGGAAAGTGCTGGTCCTTGCCTTGCTTAATGGAGTTAGAACGTGTGGTGATGGTGCGCACTTTCCCAAACTACACAGAGGACGTGATTAGAGAGGACACATCAAATTAGAAGGGAATACATCTGTGTGTGTGTGTGTGTGTACAGACACATCGGCAGAAAATAATGTTGTCTTTTTCACATTTATTCCGCCATGCTGGATCTTGCATGTGCTGTATATGAATGGCAGCCCCACACAGACTCACTGTTTTTATTGGCATCTGTTCAAATCTCTTACCTTTGCAACTCGCCCGTGCTCCAGACAGTCTTGAAGCTCCAGTTTATCCATGCCTGATGCACACAGAGGTCTAAACAATGGGGAAATTCATAGGAGTTAATCTCTGATGTTTCCATCTAAAACACTTCTAACGTCTATTAGTTTTGGATAGAGGTTGATTTACTTATGTATGGAATGATGGAGTCAAGTGTTCAAGAATGATGGAGTCAAGTGGCGCTGTTTGAGTGTTGCAATATGGGGTCTCATGAGTATGATTTGGAGATTCACACACACACACACACAAACACATGCTCCACACACACATACCTGTTCATGCCTGGAAGATTACCCCAGAAATAACGAGCCCGGTGAGCTGCAGACACCTCAATAGCATCAATCATTACTGGGTTACACTGTAGACACACACATACACACAGAGTAGCTATTAGAGAGGCCTGCACTATTCGTTATTGAAAATGATTAAAAATTGGGATCAAAAACAAAACTTGGAGTAAATGTTGTTGGCCTAAACACATCCCACAAACTCAAGAGAGGAGTAGAAGGGGCAAACCTCTAAAAAACGTGAGATGTCCCTCTTGTCATTGACCCCCATGGCCACCACGTTCTCAAACATCCAGAAAAAGGGCCGGTCTTCGCCCTCTTTGGGCTTGGCTTCACTTAAGAGGCGGTAGAACTCAAAGAACAGCCGGCCAGTGCCCTCTGTAGAAGAACACAGCACACCATTGGAAGATTATGAGATTCACTTTAAACTGTCTGATGCAGAAGTCAGTTACACAATAACTATGTTTTTGTTTTACATTTAAGACAGATGCACATGCCCAATAGCAATACCACGGCATATTGATAATGACTGCAGACTTTGGGATACTAGCAGAAGGGAGGCGGTTACCATAGAGACCCTTTCTGGCTGGGTTGACAATGGAGAGATCATTGCAAGGACTTCCACCAATGACCAGGTCAAACGGGCCCCACTCAGCGATCTGTGCAACACAACAGTGGCAAATAAGCAAACTGCATTGCTTGAGTGTAGATTACATTCCAGTCATGACTGTTTAACTTTGCACAATGCGTCATTTCTTGTGACATTCACCATATCCCCTGGAGAGGAAAAACACTTCACTGAGAAGTCACGGGACAAATAAAACAACCACATGAATGCAACACATTCATACAGTATGCAGGATTAGTGCACCCACCCACCCACACACACACCCACACACACACACGCTGTATATGTAGTTGTAGTTGCTTATATGAGCCTATAATGTCACTTTCATACACACACACACACACACACACACAGAACCATCCTCACTGTCACCTATGCCCCCATGAGCTCCCCATAGCCTCCTCCCACAACAAAAGCTCCTTTTCAGGCTGTGAGGAGAAAGGAGTGGCACTGAGCTTTCGGCTCTCCTGCAGTAGAACATCATATCGCATGCACACACACACACACACACACACACACACACACACACACA
>JAGFZM010000150.1:361868-385605 GCA_017657215.1 Limnothrissa miodon
ACACACACACACACACAAGCTCCTCTCCCCTCCTCTCTGCCCCAGTCCCCCTGGCAGGCCCCGCACAAAGGCTGAATGGGTGAATGGGTCCTGGGGATTTTCCCTGGCCGAGCCCCTGCTTTGTGCCCCGACTGTTCCATCATATCTCACACACTATAGCAAGCCTGCAGCTGAGAACTGAGCACAGGCGCTCGGGGTGGAGTGGGGTGGTGGTGGTGCTGGTAGTGGGGTGGGGTGTGTGTTCTGGTAGTGCAGGGCCCACTGACGTTTGTCTTTGTGTCGTCTTGGGCTCAAATGTGAGCATAATACGCAACACAAACTGATACTGGTCTAACAGAGCCATTGGCAGCTCTGTCTGTATGGGGGTAAATTCTCTGAAGTTGGCCTGGTGTGCCCCTGCTACAGTATCGAGGCAGGTGAGCATGCTTGTCGGGGGGTGTTTAGGGGAGTTTGTATGAAAGAGGAAAATTGTGTAGATTTTAGATTTATTTGGCTTGTTTACTCCTCTTCTTCAGGGCTTTTATTCTTCTCCCCTTTTTGCTGTGTTGTTGATGGACCACACATTAAAATATCTGAGCTATGATGTATAGCAGGCACCACTTATCTGCACTATTCTTTTCAAACATCACAACCTAACTTCACCCATCTCTTTAGGCAGTTCTGTGATGGAGCACAGTGATACGGTGTGTCACTCACGTTCTTCCTGCTAATGTTGCGGACATCGTGAACGTACTGGATCTTCCCCCCGTGTCGCACGGCACCCACCGATATGGAGTCCTCACAGACCTCGGAGGCGATGTACATGTCCACCTTGAAGCCCAGGTCTCGGAGTACCAAATAACCTGTTTGCAAAGACAGGAAAAGCTCTCACTAATAATCACACTGCTGCATTCATAATCCCAAAGGTTAAGCTCATACTTGGTAATGTATTTCTTTTCATTAGTCTACTTTGTCAAATCAAATCAAATTATGACCTGATAAAATTCCATGTGTGTGGGATTCAATAAGTAGGTTAACAAAACATATATATATTTTTTTGTTTAAAAACACTGACTTTAGCTTTGTAGTATTAGTATGGAGTAGAGGGGTTATCCATCAAGAAGCACTCTGTGACTGTTCAGGTGACCAGTGTGATGGACTGCCTTGTCCCTTTATGTTGTTCACTCAGACATTTATGTATTTATAGTCTGTTGCATTTTTTTGCAAAATACATTCTGAGTTTATCCAATGATTATTTAAATTAAACCAAAGATAAGTAAATGGGCGATGGTGGCGCAGGTGGTAGAGGTGCCGTTCGGCAACCGGAGGGTTGCAGGTTCGAGCCCCGCTCCATCTGACTACATCGAAGTATCCTTGGGCAAGATACTGAACCCCGATTGCTCCCGGTGGCAGGATGGTACCTTGCATGGCAGCCACTGCCACCGGAGTATGGATGCATGTGTGTGAATGGGTGAATGAGAGGCATACATTGTAAAGCGCTTTGAGTGCTCGTAGGAGTAGAAAAGCGCTATATAAATGCAGTCCATTTACCATTTAAATGTTTGTACTGTAAACCTAATAAAGTACACAGTATTATGTATTTAGTAGGCCTATCCTTTACATCATAGGCAACTATTGCTTAATACGTTTTGCACTGTCTAAAAACACCTTTAATTGATATTGGCCCGTTGCGGCTCATATCTTTCTGTATGTGGACCTCAAGAAAAAAAAGGTTTGTGACCCCTGGAGTAGAGTATAGAGACGCGTAATAATAATATATTTACTTCCTAGTGGGTGGGCTCTTGGTTTGTACTTTAAAAAATCTGCTTCTACCTCCACTGGTTCTATCAGTAACTAATGTTTAGTCGTGACATGTCACATATGTCACTGGTTGGTCAATCAATATTCTAGATTTATTCTATAGACCTCAACAGTGATATCACAAAAAAATTCACTGAAACTCTGCCCCAAATTTCATACTGAAAAGCCTATGGAATTTGGCATGGTGTTTTGATTCAATTCTGCTTTCAAATTTTGTGGATGATAAAGACTTAGATTAAGATGTTTTGCTAACCAGAGGCTAACATAGGATACTAACCACTGCGCCACACACACATACAGTAAAAAACTCTTATGTACCTGTAGCAATTCCATCGAAAAGGGATAAGACACGGATGGGACGCCTCTGTTCTGCAGGGACTGCTGGATAGATTTTAGGACTTTCCTAGACCACACATCCACACACACACAAACACAAACACAAACAACTTGAGAAAAAATTGTAGAGGACTTTGAGTTGACTATTTACCACTTTTCATCAGCATTCCTGAGTGACACACCAGACCATGGTCGATTTGGTTCATGGTCTGATATTTGAGTAAAACAAGATTAACTGATATGGCCCAAATATTAATCTTTATGCTGCTGAACTCTATGTGTGGGTGTTTGTATGTGTGTGAACTCTGCGTCCCCTGTATTTGTGCACGTAAATGCATGAGTTGTTGGTGAGTATGTGTATGTGATCTCACTTCAGAAGCGATCGCTAGCACTCACAAACTCTTGTCCGTTGTCATTGACGAAGAACTCCTGCAGCTTGAGGCTCCAGTCGTGGCGGCGCTTGAGGACGCCGTACTGCTGCATCGGCTGGCACATGTAGCAACGCCACGGGTCCAGGTCTCGCGCACTGTTGGCAGCGCCTGCACCCACCAGGATGTCAAGGCAATCCACACAGAAACACCTTAAGGAGTCGGAGCAAAGACCAGCCACAGTCAGGTTTACAGAGGCATATTATTATTATTATTGTTATTGTTATTTATTATTATCATTACAACTAGTAGCAGCGTCAACACTGCCTCAACAGTTTGTTTTCTTAGTTCATCAATTTCACCTGCACTCAACTGACTGCAGAAAAGTCCCTGTGTCAAACTCCTGTTAGTACTGTACATGAGAAATTATACATTCTGCAATTAAATATTCTGATCTTTACAACCGCTTTCTTCCTACCCTTGGGCCTATACATCCCAAGGGTGTAAAATACGATTCTGAAGAGACAGGACTGTGATATCCAGGAAGGCAGAACAGAAGAAGTCACTAATTTGTCCATTACAAAATTAGACGAGTTGGGTGGAGGTGAAGTTACCTGCAGCAGTTGGCGTTTCCACAAAGCAGAACCTCACGGCCTCCACAGCACACAGTGCAGTAGGACTGATAGCCGTCGTCATCATACATGTAGGACATCTCCAGGTACACATCCTGATACCACACACCATTACACACAGAGTGGCAATGTAAGGAGAATGATGATAATGATGGGCATTAAAACAAATATCACTAATGCACAGGTCTTTCCAGTACAGGCATAACAAGTACCCTACACATCAGGTGGTTGTGAAAAAGGTATCCAGATACAATAGTACACAGCAACACAGCAAGCGTAGATGTGTGTGATATGCTTAATTTCCTCCTTTTTCGCATTCCAACTCAATCACATGTACACCAGAGGGTTTCTTCGGCCTACTTTCCAAACTGTCAATAGCCGTCAGGTTAATTGTAGACAGCTTTTTGCCTTGATCGAAACAAAAAAACAACGTTTTTTTTCAGTTCAAAAAACTCGATAAGAAAACATTCTGGATGAGTGTCATTTAATATTCAATTCCGGTCATTTAATATTCAATTCCTTAATACCTGTGGATTTGGGCCTTAGAAATTCAGACCCCTCCACCTATTCAGAATGCAAAAGCTGTGTGTGTGCGTGTGTGTTAGAGTGTGGATCGGGACGATTTTTTCTGTCCGCGACCGACCTGCACCCAACACCACAGTGTTCGAATCCGACCCGAGCCCGATAGGCATTAAGATATTTTTGTCCGTGTCCGACCGAGCCCAACACACTTAAAATCACACTATTTTCATAGGCATAGTGCACGTTAAAACAAGAGGCCTGGCACAGTTATGTCGGCTAACCAATTTTAATTAAATTAACATATAACAAAATAGAAATAGAAATAAATAAGAGGTTGTATGGGCCTATATCTGTAAATGAAATGAACACTTCAAGAGCGCTCCCAGTGCTGCAACAACATTAATGTAGCCTAATTTATTGAAATCATTTGACAAAATCACTTTTACTATTAGGCCTACGAAACAAAGGAATTATTCTCGGCTGTGATTGCCCAGATGACTTACAAGCGTTATCCATGTGTTGCTGCAGCTGGAAATTCCCTGTCTTCTTGCTGTCATATTTCATGACAGTTCCACAACCCTTACATTGAACATATCCTACAGGTTCATCATTCTCGGCCTTGACAACTATGTAGAACTTTTCCCACACAGTCGACATTCCTCTCTCATCTACAATGGTCTTATACTGTCCAGGGGCTAACTTCTGTTTGCAATCCATCTTAGCACGTCTCACAACTGCACTTAGGCTGTACATGTTTCGTTGTCGCAGCAATAGAAAAATCTTGCACACAGGAAGAAATATGTTATGCTGTTATTTATTTTTTCAATTAGGATAATCTGTCACAAATCTATCACTAAAACGAAAATCAAGTGTAATAAGTTGTTTTTCATTTTACATTTCATGTCTTATCGCGTTGATGTGTCTGCGTCCGACCCGAGCCCTGTTTGTCCGAGTCCGACCAAACCCGTCGGGTTCAGACGGGTCCCATCGGGCTTCGGTCAGGTTTCCATGCTCTAGTGTGTGTGTGTGCATGCAAGGCACGCCTTGCACTACTTGAGAGCTTATTGCCCTATCCCACTATACTGTTGTAACACTATTCCTCAACCTGACTCTACACGCTCTTTTTGCTGTTCCATTTGGGGTTGCGGTAACAGAGAATAACAAGGATAGCATCTTGATCAGCTGGAATTTGCTGATTAGGAGCTGTGCTAACTTAAAGTGGCCAGCTTTAACAATTTCATAAACAAAGTGTAGTAAACGTCAGTTTGTGCTTATGCATGCCAAAGAAGAACTCAAAAAGTTCAGCAGAGTGACCTCTGCCCTCTGCGCTGCCAATGTCTCTAACCCTATCTAGATAACACTTCTCTCCAAAACCCTTGACTACTGTAAAGGCTCTGTAAAGGCTCACCAGACACAAACATTTATTTTCACATGGTAATATTTCTTAGCCTGGGCCCGCCCATACTTCCTGTGATGGTACATTCAATTACACAAGCAAGTCAGTATGGCTGTATGGAGGAATTATTATTATCTCATTGGTGCCCAAAATCAGTGGGCACCAATGAGAAACAAGCTTCCCTCCCCCCCGGCATGACGGAGGCGGGTGTTACGCGATGACGCAGCAGTTCTGCGACGGGAAACCATATCGATATAATGCGAATACGTCGTCGGAATGAGTGGTCTGATTGGTTGTAGATTCGTCCAATAGTATACAGAGGCTGTTAAGCCCGCCTCCCAGAAGACGGTTAGTAACGTAGGGTGACCAGAAGCCAGGCTAAATATTTCTTGCAGTGTAGTGAGAATAACAGTGCCACAGCCCACCTTGCATGCTTGGCACAGGCCTCCTTCAAAGAGTGGGTGGAAAGTTGCCACTCTCATTTTCCCACAGGACAGGCAAAAATCTGAGAGGGCAAGAAAACAAAGTGATGAGAGCAGATTTTTATTTCCGTCTCTGCACACTCTGGCTAATGTCACATGTCAGTACTTGATGGTCGGCACATACCTTCAATGCTGCAGGAATTCTTCAAGACTTCATGAACCATTTGCTCTGAAATGAAAACAGAGGAGAGTGAAACCCGGTGCACCTAAGAAGAAAACATCAGACCTACACAACATTCTGCTGCACAGTGGTGCCGCTGTTCCCTGCATCTACCTCGGCTGTAGACGTCCTCGGTGCCGCTTTTGGTCTTGCACACGCTGAGCCTCTGTCTCTTTGACGTGGGAAAGTAGTCAGACAGGCTGACATCAAGCACAGGAGAGGTGAGTGGACTGCTCTCTATTTTAGACAGATGAGAGAGAGCGAGAGAGAAAGAAAAAAACAGGAAGTTAAGGAATGTTGTGTTTTAAGACATTGCAACTGACATGGTTTCTGCTTCACATCCACCCGGAGAGAAAAACCATCAAAGATAAAGAGTGGAGCCATAGATCACCAAATAGATCACTTCAACCCTCTTTGGCTGAGCACTGTAGAGTCTTTGACCAAGACCTCCTCCAGGACTAGAAGTCACTAGCGAATATTGTCAAAGGGCCACTATCTCTTGTTACGTGTGCTATACCTTGTCTACATACACAACTGTTACTGCTACTGACCTTCACCAGCACAGTCCTTGTCTGTATTCTGACTTACTCACCATTTAATTTAATCTTACTTACATCGATAAGCAGTTCCTTGATGCACCTAATGTAGAGATGCTAGAGTTGTGTTTCCGAAACATGATCATTGATTTGCACGTTTTTAAAACTATATACAAGCTGCAGGCCACATAGGTGCGGCTATCTTTGTGTTGGGCTCTCCTTGTGTCTTGTGTTTGTAGACAGTAATTATACTGGGGATAAGGTGACCGAAGATGAAAATCAGAGTCAATATCATTACAATAAATAAGAATGAGGACTAGTCCACTCACCAGAATTCTCTGTGGGTTTGAGGCCCTCCAGACCCTTGGGCAGGAAACCCTCATTGGCCCAGTCCAGCATGGGCTTCACCTGGTCCTCTGGGTTGTCAGAGTCACAGGGTGGAAACGTCTTCTCCGCACGTGCACTCGCCACCTGGTCGCCATGGCAATGGAAGACAAACACAAGCACACAAACACACACACACACACACACACAGACATGTGGGGGAGGAGTGAGACACACACGCATGGAAGAAAACAAAACAAAGGCAAGGGAAAATAAAGATGGTAGACTAGTGTGAGAACACAAATTCAACAACACAAAGACAGACAGGCTGGGATCTTGCCACACAGACTGGTGTCAGAATGGGAAGTTAGACCCTGGGAACCGATTCAGGCAGAGAGGGGGGTTATCACACAAACACCTGCAATTCTACAGGTGCTTCATGCATGAAAAAGGAACCATGCACACATTCCCACACAACAACGGAACAGAATCTTGAGGAATAAAATCCTCGAGAAATAGGAAATGTGGCGTGTTTGGGCATACTGATCGTTTCCCACAGCTGTTAAAAAAATAAACTGCCGGGGGGATTCCTAAATAATCTCACACAGAGTTCCTACTCACCAACTGTCACACGAGTCCCACACAAAATCTCTCACTCACACAGATACACATATATGTACACACACATATACACACTTCTAGTCATACACACATACACACATACACTGAACTTATGTGTGTGCTGTCCTAAATAGCTATCCCCTAACCAAGGATCCAGATGAGATCAGTGGGCAGGAGTGAGCAGGTGTGAAGTTGCTGCTTTTATGCCTCTGGGAAACATTATCATGCACACACATACACACACACAATGCCATGTTTGCCTAGCTGTTATCAATGCGTTGCCTTCTCTCTTTCTCTCTCTTTCACACACACACACCCACACACACACACACTTGCCATGAACCCACAGGTTTGGCCAACAGTAATAAATCTATGTAATGAGCAGGGAGGAAAGAAAAGCAGTTAATGGAGACGGAAAGCCTTGGAGAGTCGATTCACCCCCCCCCCCCCCCCACACACACACACACTTCCTCTCTCCCTCCCACCTCACCTCCAACGCCTGGAAGATGGCCCGCCGGTAGGACGCCAGCTTGGTGTACGATGACTGATTGAAGTATTTGGGAAAGGCAGTGATGGCCTCAAGCTTATCAGCCGACACCTGAGACAACACACACACACACACACACACACACACACACACACGCAGGCATTAGGAGTCTTATCTTCTGTTTACACTCATTTGGATAATCTGAAGATAGTGTGTGAAGTATATGTACTGTATATATAATAATAAAGTATATCTGTACTTAAAATGTCAACACTGCTTACTTAAAAGCTACTGAAAAATGGCTTTTATCACTTACAGTATACCCCAACACCATCTCCCTTTACTTGATGCATGTAAACATAATTTTCCAGTAAAATAAAAGCCCAAAAGACCACTTTGTGTATAATTGTGTAGTCTGCACCATTAAAGGACACAGCTCTTCTGACAGGGCTCATTCATGCTTATGCTTATTCATTAACATGCCATAAACACCCCCACACACCAACATTGAACATTGAACAATTCAGCCCTCTTTTTGCATGCTGTACGCCGCTGGCATGAAGGGGGTCAAAACAAAATGGTCAAACTTAAAATAATATTGGAGCCAGAAGTAGTATGGCATGGTGTGAGGCTCTTATTGTCGCTGATTTCATAGAGCAATATTGAAGAGATAAAGAAAACCTCTAAACGTCTGTCTCTGATTTGAAAATACCTCTGAGAATTTGCCATCGCCGAACCACTGCAGCCACCTCATGCCATGCGTGGCCTGCCGTTTGCCGGTGGCGCGCCAGGTCACCACGATGCCAGGCCACCAGGAGAAGCCCTTGATCTTTCCCCAGACGAGCTCTCCGATGCCAAAGCCTTTACTGTCCTGAGACGCAAGGGAGGGGAAATAGAGAGTGAGAGAGTGTGTCGGCGTGTGGGATCATGGGAAAAACAGAGGTGCAAAGACACACACTTATGAGCTGGAGTGTAAACTGTGGCTTGAGACATGAGACTTCTGAAAGCTGTCAGTGTCAATTTGTCTGATAGTCTCTGAGGATTTGTTTGATAGTTGAGTTCAAAGTCAATTGAAGTTCCTCCTAAAAATGGTTGTAAGATAATAAATCCTAATGGCATTATATCACCTCAGAGCTGCTGTGTGTGTATATATATATATATATATATATATGTGTGTGTGTGTGTGAGACATCTCTGGGCCACTACTAATACAGTGTAGTATATAGACCTAATACCAATAGCAGGACAATAATCTCTTTCCCGTCAGGATCAGGAGAGTGTACAGAAACGCAGGTGGCTGTATGTGTATGAGTGTTTGTGATGCTTCTCTTTCTAGCTGGATAACAATGTGTGCTTCTTTTAGGGGATCTGTTTTTATGCTGCTCACCCTTCTGCTTTTTGCCAGCATATGCTGCCTTGTGTGTCCCTCCCAAACATGCCTTTTACAAACACACACTCATTCTCTTTTTCTAAACACTCTTTTCACAAACACACACACACACACACACACACACACACACACACACACTGAGAGTCTCCTGTTTGTGTTTGGCACAGCTAATGGAGAACAGATGAAAAGGAGCTAGAGAGCAAGTCAAGACAAGTGGCAGGCAGCTACAGGCAAGTGGAGTGTGTGTATGTGTGTGTGGGTGCCTGTGTGTGTGTGTGTGTGTCTGTGTTGGGGGTGTGGGTTGTTGGTACAAGTTGGAAGTTCAGAGGAGACACTATTGTCAATAACTTCTCTCCGCAATTCCTCCAAGAGACTCCTCACCCCTGGCTACATGCTTCCTCTGTCAGGGATGGATGACTGGATGGATGGATTAGACAGCTTGGTGTCACAATGGAAAGTCCTAAGGCCCGTACACACCAAGTCCGATTTTTCGGACAAAATATTAGTATGTACACACCGAGGATGAAGTTCGTTGCAATGAAAAAAACTTGCGAAAAAGAGCTCCTAACCAATCAAATAATGACTTCACATGGTTCTAATATACGTAGAACTTCACAGAGGAAGAGAAATGGGTGAAAAACTCATCAATTGGCTCTCTGTAATTTGTCCGAAGTCTCCTTAGGTGAGGAGCCAGGACACCCAAAATGTATTCAAAGTCAATGACACTCACCCTGAAGTAGGGGAGAAACACTTTTCGATATGTCATTTTTGCAGACAACATTACAGATAGAACAACAACTGACATATATTGTCTCTTAAAGTCTTGTGTTGATTCATATAGATGGACGACGATTGTGGTGTAATTTATCTTTGAATAGAATTGGTCATTTATTTCATTCCTCCAGATTGGCTGGGATGTTTGAAACACTAGGATGGGACAAATGAAACGGTATAAAATATAAGGTAACCTTAAAATGTATCCCCTTTTTTCTGCGATACATCTGACAAAGACCCTTTTTAGTTAATGCAACTCAATTTTCAAGCAAGTTCTCGTAATATATAAGTAGTTATCAAACAATCTTTGTTGCAGGCAAATTCACTTTGGAATTAGCCTATTACCGGACTTCCTTTAAACGAGCTTGGCTGTCGTCGTCCTATGATAATATCTTCATATTTCTAGTTGCTTTATATATCATATTTCTATTGCTTTTTTATGCTTTATACTGCCGTGAAAAAATACGTGATCATATTGAAATACTGGAACAAAATAGTGGAGTAAAGGGCAAAAACGGGTTCCAAATTGCACACTAATGGATGGTGATCGATGAGGAGGGATGGAGAGCCAATAAAATTATTTGTTATAGTTGTATAGTTGTAAGTACTTCTTAGTTATTGCAAACGCTTATTATTTCAAAATTTTAATGCACTGACCGCAAAACGTAGGCTACTTTGACTACTTGCACGACCTACTGGGGGACGGTTGAAACAAGTGTTTGAATCATCCCGACAGTGCCTGCTCGCAGCAAAAGGCGTTTTTCTCCTAAACTAAAAACATTGACATTTCATACTGTAGGATATGTTACACCATCAATTCATCTGTTGTTTAAAAGTGATAAGTGTATATTATGTCGCAAACAAAACATGATGTATTAAAAAAACTGGCGCAGACGAGAATTTACTTTCCGCCCTTAAAAATGACCTCCTGGGTCTAACTTCAGATCAGTATTATGTATCGACACGATTTTCCCTGAGTCTGGCTATTATTGCAAGCTGTATGGGATGACGAAATTTCCAGTTTGAATTGTCATTATAGAGCTTTAATTCCTGGATGAGATGATAGAACTCCCCTTGTTGTTGTCTCCGCTGCAACACTGGGTGTAGGCTACCCAAATGTTTCGTTTTCTCTTTTGTAAGAAGATATCCACAAAAATAGCTCTTAATCGCTAGACGTATCCATCATTAAATTCACAGACTTTAATTCACTGGCTTATTATTATGCCGCGAAACAAAATGCGGAATAGAATGCGATAAAATAATCGCACCGCACACAAATTTTTCACATTTTCGTACCGTAATTTTGTGTCGTATCTGGTGTGTACGGGCCTTTAAGCTGGTGCTTTATGGGGCATTTTTTTTAACTGAAGCACATTACTTGGCAACAATTTAACCGTTTTCATGTGTTCTGATTAGATAACTATGCCTCCTCATGAGTTTACTCAACAGCGGGAGAAAAAAGAACAGACGTTGTCCGTGTTTGTTTGTGTCTGTGTGTGTGTGTGTGTGTGTGTGTGTGTGCATGTATAAGTAACAGTTTGTACTATTTATTACTATTTCATATTTATTCAGACACAGAACAGCCAATTATTATATGGCATTAAATATAAACTTAAAGGTCTCATTCCATCGTATTTTCATTAATTTTGTAGTGGTCTCTTGTCTAAAATAATGTAATGAGAGTTGGTTTCGTCAAAAAATATGCTGTGGTTGTCTTGTTTCAAGCTATTTTAGTTAGGTGAAAACGAGAGCAAGGATAGCTCGAGAGGATTCTTATGAATATTAATGATCAAATGTATCGCCTCTGATTGGCTAACAACACTGTGACGCTCCCTCTAGTGAGTCTGTCTGCAGGCAGCCTAACGTTTTCTTGAGGGCGGGTTAACTGCATAGCTAATGTTCAAATTGACATACATTTGTACGGCTTTTCCAATACGCTTGTTTTTCCCGGCAGTTTTCTATCACAGGCGAATACAGACTACAGGGGTAGGAGAGCATTTTGAAGTTGAGCATAGAAGTACAACTTGGGCTGACCTATGGTAATGTAAAAACATCAAGTCTTAAACGGTTTATTTTGGAAGGAGACCTTTAACATTTACAATGTGAGACGGGTTGTGTGTGTGTGTGTGTGTGTGTGTGTATGGGTGTTGTAACCCACACTGAGTAGATATTAATATTACTAACCAAACACTAAATAGTTATAGTTTTCTACACTGGCCAGTGTTAAAGAGCAGCTGGTTTCTGTAAAATGGTCACCCAGATGGCAGAATAAACAGTGATTGCTCGTAAGTTGTCACTCTTCATTTAGATTAGTTTTGTGGTTCATGGAAGTGACCAACACTACAGTTCTGACCAATCACTATTTCTCACATTTGGGTAACAACTGGAATACCAGATATCATTTCACACTGCTGTTTAATTTAGAGCCCAAACTGTAAACCACTCTCTTTAATGTTTTCACATAAACCTGTAAAACACCCAGAAGTAAATTGACTTTTAAATGGTGACAAGCAACAAAGGCAAGAGCAGAGAATAAAAACACTATTAACAAAGCAACTTTACAGCTTAGTTGCTTATGGTCTAAAGACAAGGCAAGGCTTTCCTGCCACCACTGTGGTCTCTCACGCTGAAAAAAAACTTTTCTCCAGTCAATGGATGAAGGCAGAAGTGTAAAGAGAAGAGGCGGAGTTGTAAGAATACTAGGCTATAATCTGCATAAAGTTTGCTGTTATGAATATCATTAAAAATGTTTATTTATAAAGTTGTATTTTTATTTAAATGTATATTTAAGTTTACATGTTTATTTACATATATTGCTCATTGACCCCCCCCCCCCCCTTAACTTTAGATAAATATTTTATTTTGATATGATATTTGATATAATAAAGATTTCAAAGATATTTTAAGACAGTGTTCAATATATTATGTTACGTTTGGAAATCTTGTGCATCCTCTTTTATTAGTAGTATGATATTTTAGCATGCAAATTAAGGGCGAAAAGTAAAGGTATCGGCCCTAGAGATCGGCCAAAAAAAATCGCCATCGTCAATGACTCTGACATCTAAACATCGGTATCGGCATCGGTTATTGAAAAACCCATATCGGTCGATCTCTAGTGGCGTGTACTGTACCTTGTACTCGAGTTGGCTGGCGGCCTCGGTGGAACCCATGGAGGCGGAGGTGACGGTGGCGCTGCTCTGGGCCGAGTCTTTTGAGTCCTGCTCCAGCAGCTCCAGAGAGGGACTCTCGGGGACCCCCGACGACGCCTGTGCCACCTCGCTGCAGGCTGAGGTCTGTGTGTAAAACACATACACATCCATTTACAGCCACGACAAGCACAGACATGTATGTATATGCCTTCAGCAAAACCGGAGACAATAAACAATGCTTCTTTGCTTAATTTAACACACACCCACTAATAAACAATGCTTCAATGTTTAATTTAGCAGACCCACAGTAATTAAAATGCTATTTTATTGACATATTCAAAATTCAAAGGGTGGCCTGGCAATAAGCAGGATGACATTCTGAGTGGCTGTCATTAGGTGGATTTTTATACGGCTCTCCAGAATGCTGCAGGAGGTGCCATTCCAGAAAGCGTTCCAACTGGAGATGGGAACATCAGGAGTTTATATCTCATGGCCTATGGGTTTAATGTCAACTGTTGTATTCAGAATTAAGGCTCTCATGGAAACGCAGAGACTGGGCCCTTAAGATCACAGGGTCCAGCTGATTGTTGCCTTGTGTTGATAGGAGAAAGAGCAAGACAGAAAGATAAAGAGAGAAAGAGTAAGAGCACAACAGAGAAAGTGTGAGACAGACAGAGAGAAAGAGTGTGGGAGAACATGAGAAAGACAGACAAAAAGATGGAGAGATAAATTAAGGTAATGTGAGATCAACAGGTTCTCAGAGCATGTTGTCAGCTGTCAGAGAGCTGTAAGAAGAGACACAGGGGCCACCACCACTTAGTTGACACCACGGGCTATACTCCTAGAAATCTGACCTGCCATTGGAAAAACACAAAAACACCACTAAGGCCTGATCAGGCAAGCAGATGAATGGGGGCTTATGGAGGTGCTGCTTGTTGTTTCATTCCCAAAACAATTTCACCCCACATCAAGCCCAACAACAAACTCACTCTCTAGTCCAATACCAACGCCCTTCCAGGAGTCAACAATAACTCAACGACTCAATCGGTGGTGTTGAGATATCCCAACGGTATCAAATTCATTCTGTAGGTTTGGCCTGCTCAATCATGTTATAATCGTAAAAGAGGGAATAAATCAGGAGGTCTGTTCTAAGCTTCAAGATACTTTGTGATACTTTGTGAACAGTCCTCTACCAGGATGTTCCACAAGAATGATGATGCAAGTTAGTAAAGCATGCCGGAGACATCGTAAACATTCATTGGAGTAATCATAGACACCCTTTTCTTTAGATTACTTGTTTGTTTGTGTGTGTGTGTGTGTTTGTGTGTGTGTGTGTGAGTGTGTGTCCATGTGATGCATATTCTGTGTTTGTGTGTGAGAGGTGATATTTCTCAGCGTGTCACCTCACCATGGGGCAGTTGCGGTCGGCCTTGCTGGTGGGCTGCTGGCGTCCCCTGCTATCTCTGCTGCGAGGCTTGCTGTGGGGCGTCAGGCCCGCCTGGAAGATGGTCCTGGGGCGCGGCCTCTGCCTGAGACTGGACGAACATCCTGGGTGCAGACGTGTCTTTTCCTCCTGGGACAGCACAGGAGGACACAGGAGCAACACAGCCGTTAGACACCACACACACACACAAACACTCTTTCACACACTCACACACTCCATAGATGCAGACCCACAGCACACATGCATGTGACACATAAAGCCATATTCAGAACACACACACACCTACACAGAACACATATGGCTACACCACCAGGAATCAACATTACAGCTACACATTTCATGAAAAACAATTGCAATTTTACGCACAACAGCACTCAAAAATTATATACTCAAGCTATCTGTTTCGTCATTGGTAATTACAGACCCTCAGAACCTGTCTGTCTGGCTGCTTTGATACAGTCACTCGGGCCAAAGCTCTAGCTAAAACATTCCCAGCGGCGCAATGCCGTTGTCTTGGCAACATGTCAAGTTTCTGCTTGTGCAATCCCAGACATCGTGTTCAGAGACTGAGATTTCCAGCCATGCCCTCTCACTTGGCTTAATTCACTGCCATTTGTAAGCTTAACTGTGTGCTCTGATGTCTCTATCATATAGAATATCACTGCCCTAATTTTCTTTCTATACCCTGGTTCGTTGTTGTAGTTTTAGCTAGCAGGGATGATGTTGGAAAAATATGACCATTTTTAACAAATAGCTCTGTTGTTTCAGGTCACCAAATGCAAATCCGCACAGAAGTAATGTGCAGATTCTTTACAGCCCATTTTTTTTCAGCTGCCGGAGAAATAAAAGCCTCTGGTGGGATTATTGTATAATAGCTGTTGTGTTATCCTCCATCTTCAGGGAGGAGTAGATTATTGTACCTAGAAACTTGAAGTTGGCTATGTGTTCCCCCACCACCCAGTTGATGGACAGGGGCTGGGGCACATTCCCCTGTCTCCTAAAGTCAACAAGTAGCCTTTCAGTTTTGATACATTTAGCTCTAGGTTATGATGGGAGCACCATTCAGTTCGGGAAAGTTCTCCACTAAGACAGCCCCCTATTAGACACATTAAAATGCTTTACCTCGCTGCAGGATGACTCGTCTTCTGATACAGAGCGCTTGCGAACCCTCTTCCTGCTGGCTGACTGCTGGTTGACGTCTGCATCTGTGTGGGGCGAAAACACAGAGGAGGTTGTAAAGGAGCAGGTGTCATGACAGAACAGATACCTTAACAGTCAGTGTGTGAGTGCCCTAGCATTCTGAGTGTGCGAATACAGACAGTGCACATGTCCTACATTCCGTGTGTATGTGTGTGTGCACCTGTGTGAGAAGAAAAAGAGAAATGAGAGAAAAAGAGAGAGAGAAAGTGTGTGTGTGTGTGTGGAATGAAGAGCTGAGCTTTATGGAACTAAACTAAAGCATACTTGAGATCTGCAATTCCTAGAAAGACTGGGTGTGTACATTTGGATGTGTGGATGCTTGTTTGAACCTTCATAGAAACCCAGATGGGTTAACAACGTATTTTTGTTGTGCGTGTGTGTGTGTGTGTTTTAATAAGTGTCTTACTTTTATTTTGAGTATGTGTGTGTGTTATTTCTTACCACTTTCACTGCACTGCACAGTTGCATGACAAATGCAACAAAAATGGTATCTACTTTTTTCTCAAGTGGTTTAAAACAGATTTCATATACAGTAGTTTCCCGAATATGAAAGAAAAAACCTTGTGTTGACCTCATTTTCAATCACATTTCAATCACAAGCAGATCATGAGTTTATGCCAAAGTAAAAGCAAAAAAAATCTTGTTTACACCCCACCCATGTATTAACCTCATAGATATTGCAAAATCAATGTATTAAACCTAGATGAATAATCAGGAAGGTACGACAGGAAATTCCAGCAGGCTGGCAGCAGGAGTTCAAAGGTTCAAACGGACTACAGGAGGGTTGGAGGACTTGGATACTGAGCCGTAGTCAGAAAATGTGTGGGCACCAGGCCTTGAGGCAAGCACTAATAAAGGGGTAGAGGCCTGTCTGAGGGGGTATGGGGGTTAGGTGTGGGGATACTCTAGGTGGTTGAAAAAAGTGCTTAAGAGCCATATAAAAGAAAAATAAGATGTTATGCAGTGTTATTTTGTGCCTTCCTAAAAAAGTCCACTGCAATTACACCCAGAAGCAGAAGAATATAAGTGCGGCCATGCTGCTGTGGCCTCACAGTTTGGACTACAGCATTAGATAAAGTTCAACGCCTTTTAGATCTTCCTTAGGCTTCTGTGTGTGTTTTGTAGCTTGATGAAGATCCAAAGGAATCCAAAAGGAATAATAATAACAATAACAATAATAATAATAAAAACGGTTGAAGCTATAAAGGTGTGCAGACCACCTCTCTCTACTGTCAGCATGCTTGTGTGTGTTTGATTGTTATCCTCTTTTTGTAAGTCGCTTTGGGTAAAAGCGTCTGCTAAATGCATAAATGTAAATGTAAATGTGTGTGTGTGTGTGTGTGTGTGTGTGGCCTTACCAGCAGGTGAAGCCGCCCCTCCTGTCTGCTTTGGGCTAAAGGGTGAGGGAGGCTCTGCAGCCGTAAGTGGGCTGCTCTCACTGGTCATCTTCAGGCCACTGTCATTCTCTGTGGACAGCCCCTCCACCGCCAGCGCATCTCCGTTCACCGCAGCCTACGCAACACACAGAGGAGGGGACAGTCAGACAAACCAGAGCCCTGCTTACAGAACGCCTAGCAAGGATTGGGGTACATTTCACTCACACGTACCAAAGACACTCATTTCTTACACTCATTTTCACTGAGTCTAAATAGACTTTTCTAGGATTTCTTGTGATCTACCGTGGTAGAAGACAGCATTCTCTCTCACCATTTCCCGTTGTAGAAAATGTATTCTCTCTCACCATCATCAAAAGATAACAGAAATTACCTAATAAATGACAATATAACCAATATAAAACAACAAATAATACCTTATAAACCATATCTGATAGGCTAATCTTTTTGCTAAGCAAAATCTTTTAATGAATTTACTTAATTCTGTGATCTTTCAAAATAGGTGATAATTCATCCATGTGGTTAAATGCAACAAACTGGCACAACCCTCGCCAATCTCGCACATTCATTTAACATGCCTCAACCTGAACAGGCTCACTGGTCCAGAAGCAGTTAGAGAAGTGTGTAACATTAGGCTAACACCATCCGTGACATTACATCTGTCAACAGTGCTCCACCCCTTCTACCCACTTGCAACAGAGCTGAATCCTCTCGCTTTTAAAGCATGTTTACTATAACACAAGCTTTCACAGCCAAATGAGTCATTGGGGATCTGCAGGTTATCAAGTCATATATCAGCCAAGGTGGCTGTAGGTGTTTGCTATTGCCAGTGCTGATTATAAGCACTACTGTGTGTTTAAAAAGAATCCTCCTGTCAGCTTTACCCAAGGCTCCAGATTGCTCCACATATTTCCAGACTGCTCACGTATTTCCAGACCGCTCGACATATATCCAAATCTCTATCTAGTCACAACAACCTAAATTGGATGATTTTGGTAAAACAAAATAAATATAATGTACTTAGAGCTGCTGCTCAAATTGCCAAGGAATATACAGTTATGCTGATTCTACGAGAAAGCTGTCAGAATGCACAGCACACTTTGAGGTCAGAGGGGTTTTGACAGAAAAGGTAGCATTAGGCAGGTGCTAAGTTGACGCGTGTGTTTAATGGCCACTGCTTGGCTAAGATTCGCAGTATTTACTGTCACAATAAATTGATAACTAACAGCAACAGTTAATGATCAGTAGGAGCCAAACAAGTCTCAACATTGACACAAGGCCCGAGTGTTCCCCTTGGCTTTGGTTGCATTAATCTGCACTTTATCTCAGAGTCCGGAAACGTCTGGAAGAGCACAATAGCCAGCCGCCTCCTATGCAACATTAACAAAGTGATTCAGTACAGTGCAGTTTCATCTCCCTCAATTTCAACATGAATCATTGAGGACACATGCATATCACAATATATATGTAGACTAATTAATACATGATGGAAATGGAAATAATAGTGTTTATTTGGACCGGATCTGACTGTGGTAGAAGACAACACACTTCTATGTGGTTTACTTCATTCTAATGAGCTGATGTCCACTGTAGTATTATAAGCAACCTCATAGGTTGATGTGTCTGAAATCTGTGTATGTTACCTGCTTTAGGATGATTCAATTATTAAGGAACAGATGAATAAGCAAAATCAATGTAATGGTTACATTCTTAGATTATATTAAATTTTGTACAGATTAAATGATCACTTTCCATCCTTAAATGCTGTGTCATGTCATGTCTGTCTCCGACAACCTTGATTAGTTGATTAAGTTGATTGGTTTGCACCTACCTAATGTAGTGTAGTGTGACCTAATGTAGTGTGTTGAGGTGTGCCAGTGCTTACCGCAGAAGACACACCTGCTGCCCCCTATGGGATACCTATAGAAGAGCCTCTATAGCTTTTGAGTGCTTCCACTGTGGGTAGGGCTGTAATAGTACACTAAGTACACATCTAAGTTAAGTACACATCTCAGCACATCTTTAATTTTCACTTCTCAATTTACTTCACCCAATCTCAACTCCCTCCTCTCTGTCTGTGGAGGCACCAGAGGAATGAATGCATTGGCAGTGTCAGCCATGTTACAACATGACGAGCACTGGTAGAAAAACAGTCTCTTTGGCGAACAAGCTCAACCAACACAGGCAATGATGAAGGTCTACAGACCTGCAGATCATTGAGCTACAGCATCACTTCAAGGAATCTGTTGTGATGGCAGTTGAAGAATTGTCTGACACCCGACTCTGCTTTTTTACCCGGCGGTGCTTTAAGCTGAGGCACATGTGCATGTTGCGACATGTGAAACGAAAGATAGATGTGTGGCATTAAAGTACCTCAAGGGAGCCAACTGAGGGGCAGAGGTGCAGCGAGAGGGCCGTGCAGGCCTTGCAGAGGAGTGCAGTGAGCACAGCAGAAAGGGGATGAGAGGCGAGTGAGCTAGTGGCGATGGAGGGAGGAAGGGAGGGCTCATTCTTGGCTGGCAGGAAGCCCAGCCGGCCGTGCGGCGGGAAACAATGAAGGCTGCTGTCACAGGGAGCCAGAATCTTTCACTGGAATGCCAGACATCATTCATGCCGCAGCTGTGCTGCAGAGGATTCAGCTCTACTCACCCAGTCGGTAGCACCAGAAACACACAGATACACGAGCTCACGAGCACACCAACGACACACAAACTAAAATACACATTAAATCACTAGCATTAGGACATTCCCTTATACACACACACACACACACACACACACACATGCATTTATTCATTTTGGAGTCTACTTTCTTCTGCATGATTCTGCATTAAGTTCAAGCACAGTACAGGCATGCAGGCCGAAGTAATCAAATTTGCACGTCAAGAGCACTAATAATGATAAAATGATAAAACAATTAGGTAAAATAAAACAGAGAAGAGAGAGAGAGGGAGGGAAAAGGGAGTGAAGATCCAGGGACCAGAGTGAAAGAGGGATGGTTGTAGGGAATTGTATGCTAAGAGAGAGAGAAGGGAGAGAAGGAAGAGAAGGAGGAAAAGGGTGAGTGTAAGTAGTGGTTGAAAGGGAGTGAAGGCCAAGAGAGAGAGAGAGACAGAGAGAGAGAGAGAAAGAGAGGGACAGAAGAGCAAAGGACCAGGGTGAAAGAGCGGTAGTGGTGGTTAGGGGGGAGTGTAGGCTGAGAGAGAGAGAGAAGGAGAAAGAGAAAGGGAGAGAGTGAGTGACCAGGGTGAATGAGGGTGGTGGATGGAGGGGAGGGAAGGCTGAGAGAGAAAACACAGATGAAAGAAAAGAAAAGCCTGGGCCTGAGCTTGAGGGAGGGGTGAATCCACCCCCCCTCATTAGAGAGATTAGACCAGAGAGCTGAGCCCCGTCCTCCTTCTTAATACATCACCTCACACACACACACACACACACACCTCAGACCCTTCCACTCTCTCTTTCCACACCCCACACAGTCCACCTTCCTACACCCCCCTGTCCTACCCAGCCTGTCCCCTTCACTCTCTACCCCACCCCACCCCCTCAGCATCCACCCACTGCCATTCCCCAAATCAATCCCCTGCCCACACACTGACTGTGCACTCGGTCACCCCGCACCCCAGCCCAGCAGCCCTTCCTGGTCTAGACCAGAACGGCCCCACGGTACCTCCGGGAGACAGCTGGGGAGTGGAGGAGTGAACATGTGGGGGCATCAGGGCCATGTAGATGGAATGTCTGCAGTCAGGCGCCGGTAGTGTCTATGCATAACTTTGCACAGTATACTCTTTTGGTCCTGTGATGGGAAACTGGTCTCTGCATTTAATCTCTGCATCGGAAATTAGTGAACTCAGTGAACACAGCAAGGTGAAACACACACCTGAAGTAGTAGTAGTAACCTGTAGCAGTGAGCTGCTACACTTCAGCGGCACTAGTGCAGCTGCGAGGGGTTAGGTGCCTTGCTCAAGGACACAACACTCTCTCAATAAAGTTTACCAAATGTAGAAAAAAAGAACCGGCAAGCCGACATTAACTGAATGAGGCATGGGGAAATCTGAGTGAGTTTCTGTTTCTAATAGTGAATTTCTGTGCCACATCCGACTAGTGTTTGCAGTTACTATTTAATCTACATTATGTTTACAGTATGTATGTAAATTAGATTTTTTTCTTACTAACAGGGTTTGCTTGTTCTTTTTCCTACCCACAGGATTATGAATCGATTTTCATGGAATTTAGCGTTAATGTGAGATTGTGGTGAAGACAAGACGTGTCATTGTAATATCATGCAATCTGGCAGCACATTGGTGCCAAAAAAAGGGTTGTCCAAGAAAATGTCCAATTTCCATTCTTTAAATACCAATGTGAATGCCTCATTCAACCGCCAAACTGCCAAACATTACATGAAAAGCCAATCTCACTAACATCAATGCATCAGTGAGCCACACCTTACTCAAAATGCCACCCAACAGTTAAGGAACATGGAAGAAACAGGAAAGCTAAGGAAAATGACTTCTGAAACTTAATACATACACATATTCAGAAATATTTCTGAAAATTAAAGGGTTTCACGTCAGAACTTAAAGGATGCCTCATGGACAATACATGGACAACAAGCAGAGCAATTTCTTTACATCCTAAAAACAAAACAAAAAAACCTGAACAACAAGAACACAGAGCCGCACTTTGACTCTGGCTTCAAATCTCAATGTGGGCATGGAAGTATTCCCAAGGGAGAGAGAATCCAGTAACAGGTATGGCAGTGCAGGTGTGCTTGGATGAGAGGGGAAAGCTTAGCAATGATCAGGTGCTTTGCCATAATACAATGGTTGAAACCAATTGGACCAATTCATCAAAATTACAATACAATTCTAATGTTATCTAAACATTTTTACGTATCTTACGTATTACGTCTCTCAACAGCACATGAGCACCCCTATTTTGTGAGTAGCTAAGTCTAGTTGTGTGTGTGTGTGTGTTGTGTGTAGGAGAGGAGGTACAAAGGCAAGCAGCAGTACTGAATGACCCTCTAAACTGGTTCACCCCTGTTCTGTACATCAGTAGCACGCCCCATACACACACACACACACACACACACACACATATACGCGTACACACACACACACACACACACAGGCTCACTGGGAGCAGGGTTGAGGGGCCCCATAAGATTCCTCTGAGGTCGGCTTTTGTGAGCTTGAGGGACAGAAGAAAAGGAAGTGGGGCAAAGCCCAACCAAACCTCCCAGGTGCCCGAAAATCCCCTCTCTGCATCACCGCTGTGTGTGTGTGTGTGTGTGTATGTGCGTGTGAGTGTGTGTGTGTGTGTGAGTGTATGCACGATGCTCAATGTAAGTAGTACAGTACATGCTCTCACATTTATATCTGCACACACTCACACACACATATACAAACTCACACATTCTCTCTTCTACACACACACACACACACACACACACACACACACAAACAAACACAGACATGTCCACAAAATCACTGTCAAATAAAAGTTTATAGAGGTGATAAACGGCAATGTGTTAGGCCTTTACACAAAGGTGTTGGATTGTGATCAAGTTAATGGCATATTGTGAAGCATACTCACTTTCACTTACTTACTTACCACTTAGAAGGGAAACGTGGACAGACACAATTCTGTGGGAATGAATCAGTAATACTAGGGTTGAATAGAACTGGAATCTGTGCCCAGGTATTTCCATATTGTAGCTAAGAGCATATAATAGTCACACAAAATTAACAAGCCCCTATAGACACAGACTCCACACACACCACACACAATTAACACCCATACAAGCTTCCTAACCTTATACACACACTGGGCCTGGGCAGGCACAGAGAAGAGCCCTGCACCTACCAAAAGCCTCTCTCCCCCTCCTCTTTCTATCTCTCTCTCTCTCACAAACACACACACCCACACATTCTTATTTCCCATGGGTCTAACAACGCCTACTTCATCTCCCTCTTCCAAGGCACTATGGGAATGCTGATCAGATAAGGGGCACGTTTCTCGGCATGGCGTGGCGTGGCAAGCATCGACAGGAGCTGCAGAACAAGAGGAAGTGTTCATCCGAGGCAACACCCCAATCGAACCCCCCCCCCCGCCACACAAACGTACACAGCTGCATCAGCTCACTTCCTCTCATGGAAGAGAGGGATGGGACAGGTATGGTGTGTGTATGTGTGTGTGTGTCTGTGTGGTGTACTTGTGTTGAAAATGTACCTGCGACCAGAAACATGCATTTCCCTCCTACTGAAACACCAGGAGTATAATGACAGTCATATCTCCACAAACTCTGTCTGAAACCCTCTGTTTTTGGGTTGAGTTCACATCTTTACAGAAAACCTGAAAAAGGGGGAGCGAAAGGGAAAGTGAGAATGTGAGAGAGAAAGAGAGAGAGAAGAAACTCCCCTCAGGTTGGTTGTTCCCCCTCCTCTGCCTAAATTCACCCCTCTGCTGAGTCCTCCACAATCAAACGAATCATGCACTTGGCCTCAGAGGTAGGGGTGACTAAGGCTAACCAGACAGCCATGTCCAGGTGAATGAGTACACACCTGTCCGTGCCTCAGCACTGGTGATGCGTTATGAGGCCAAAGCCCAGGGGAAAGACACAGCATACAGAAGCTTCCCACGCATTTAACCATTGCAGGAGGAATCGTCCCACCTACTGTATTATGGCCTGTTTCCGCTCCACCAACATTGTTTCCACATCC
>JAGFZM010000150.1:386005-412709 GCA_017657215.1 Limnothrissa miodon
TTTCCACATCCCTATGGCTTTAGCAAAGATTCTGAAATGGATGTGGAGAATTTGTGTGACAGCTTCATTCACATATAGATTTAGGTAACAAGGACACATTTCTGTTTTTACGGACAGAATGACATAATTTTCTTTCTATCTGTGAGATGGTGAAATAACAAAAGTGCTGTTTGAGCTTTTCTCCATGCCATATACTGTAGTTTTTATAGCCCTTTTGGAGCAGATTTAGTGCTTCAACGGAGGTGCTGTGCTCTGTCTAATAATTAACCCACTGTATGCCACTGGATAAACTGGACTGCGCATTCAAGGATGCTCTTCAGTCAAAGTTCAGTCGTACAGTCTACCTTACGGGTCCTGAATAATAGCTTTGAACACACACGGTCTGAGGTGTAGAGCAGAACCTTTGACATTGATTTGAGATATTTAAACTAAAGTATTTAAACTATTTAAACTACACTGCTCAACAGAGATGAAAGAAAACACTAGGCTATTGACTATGGAAATCACTCCTCAATGGGAGGGTCCTTTTCAAAGGAAATTCCATTACGATAAGGAAGTGCCAAAAGCAAACTACAGATAGAACGGTAAAGCCCCATTCACAGTGCAATCAGTGACTTCATGGTGAGGAAAGGTTTTTGATCCGTTTTGTGAGTGTTCTGCATGACCTTCGCAAGGTATTTTTCCATGCATGCTGTGGACGGTATAACACAGCTTCTATAGACTTTAAACAAGAGGATGGGCAGCTGGTTCACGCAGGAGACTGTTTCTAGTGTGAATATAGACCTGCACGGTGAAGGGACAGCAACTGTTACAATGGTTACAGTGCAAACTCACTGAGTGTCTACAGTACATTTCCAACCAGTCTTGGACTATGTATTATTTAGCTTGCAATTTTTTGTCAGTAAAAATACCTATAAATTGTGCCTAAAAAACATTAACACTTGATACAAAAGTATCAAGAAAAATAACTATCCAGATGCAGACTTATTTGCTAACTATGTAGAAGAAAAATTATATTTAAAAGACACACATATAACAGAAGCTGACTACTCAGGGCTCCAGAGTGCGACCAATTTGGTCGCATATGCGAATGAAATTTTTTAAAGTGCGACTGAAAAAAATTTGCGGTCGCACTGGTGCACCTGAAGTTGCTCAGGCGAAAACATGAATTTATTTCGCAAGTGCAGCATGTCTCTGTGTTATCCTCTGGTTATCCTGATTGTATCGTGGTCTAAACCAATAAGAGACAGAGTTCGGGCAGGTCCTTGCCTCTGATTGGCTGTGGTGCTTTTCACTGCTCCAAGTTGTTGTCAGCTCAAAATATGCGTGCGACCTGAGCAGTGAGCAAGGAACGGTAATGAGATGAAAAAGCCCAAAACATATTCTTTCCGGAAAGAATGGTTAAATCAATTTCCCTGGCTAAGGTACAGTAAAGCAGTGTTTTTCAACCACTGTGCCGCGGAACACTGTCTGGTGTGCCGTGGGAAATGATCAAATTTCACCTAATTGCATGCCTACCAACCTGTACGCATTTGCTACGATTTGTCACTTAATAACTTAATAACGCACTACGCAACTGGGCAGGAAACATGCTGGAAACGTGCTGGGTAGTGCTAGTTTTAAACTCCAAATACGGTTCAAGAAAGCAATTGAAGATGCGTTAAAACGAAAGTAACGAACCTTATTTCCATCTTCATAACGTTGCTGGTTTTACAAGGAAGGACGTGCTAAACATTGTTTCAAAAACAGGATGATGAACACAGGATGATGTGTGTTTGTGTGTGTGTCTGTCAGTTAAAATACGGCCTACACATGATGTTAGCACCTCAGATGTTCCCGACGAAATAGCCGATCAAGATCAATGGCCATGCCTCGCTCCCTCTAAATGCGTTTTGCACAGTGGGCAATTAGGATTTTTATGTTAGCCACCATGGAGCAACAGGAATGCTTTTATTTCTATACATAAGCCATTATTTTTTCTAAATTAGACCATCATGTGCACCAATAAGCTGCAGCAATTATTCATAAATGACAGTGTTTCCAGCACACTACTGCAAAATAGCCTCTTTCATTGATATAATATTAAGGCTATAGGCTATTTTAGGTTAGGCCCAAGTATATATATTTTTTTACTACAAGGGAGAGTGTTTGTCAAATGGAAAACTTCCGTGATTCTCTTCTCAGAAAGGACAAGTCAGCAGGCTATGAGGCAAAGCTATTGTCAAGTGTCTGTGCTGTCTCGGGTATAAAATACTAGATCTGCTTTGTGTTTCTTTGATTCCTATTCATGACACTTGAGTAACTTGGTGAGAATTACTTTGTACTTTGTATATAGATTACAGAGTTTCTTTTTTTTTTTCATCTGCTGGTGGTGTGCCTTGTGATTTTCTTTCAATGAAAAAGTGTGCCTTGGCTCAAAAAAGGTTGAAAAACATTGCAGTAAAGAACATAAGTCAGTGCACTGTATATACTGTCGGGAGTGCGGGCAGACTATGGGCGGGAAAAGTGCATTCGTTGAAGGGTCAGCAACGTTTCGTGATATGAAAGGAGGGATAAAAAGGTGAGCTTTTGGTGTTAAAGGCGACGTAATAAAAAATGAGGGTGCACCTAAAAAAAAAAGTTAGGCGCACCAGTGCAACCAACACAAAAAGTTAGTCTGGAGCCCTGCTACTTCTTTCAAGATGTCTTCTCTCAGCCCTACTGTGATCCTGTGGTCTGCTTTAGAGCCATCCCAACCTCCTCCCCCTAGCCTTCTTCTCTTCCCTCCATCCCTCTCTCCTTCTATCTTTTCATCTCTAGGTCTGCAGCTGCCTGCAGTTTGTCAGAGGATGCCCCAGCTGGCTTTAGCCAGGCGCCAGTTTCTGAGGCCAATGCATTGTTCACATCAGTCAGGCCTGGAGACCTGACAACTGGGCAGCGGAGAACAAGGGAAAAGAGAAAAGGGGGGAGAGGAGTGAGGAAGGTGGAAAATTATGAGTCAGGGGTGTACACAAACAGCTGTGTTTACATGGTAGTTTTTGTTATTGCATGTGAAAAACTGTAATATTGTGATAGATTGGGCTAATAGTGACATACTGTTTCCTTGTGTGTGTGTGTGTGCGGGAGGGGGCGCCCAAGGGTGGGCTTGGGGTTTGGTTGCTGGGTTACCAAAAACAGAATACAGGTGACTTGGAGAAATAAAGAAGCACTGTAAACAAGTGAACTGCGTGTGTTCTCTGTCAGAGCACTTTATAACAACTGGCGACGAGGATAAAAGTTGCTCGATGGCTGCGTTTGGGAAAATCGACGTTTTTGACTCCAACACGGAACAATGGAGCAGGTATGCGGAGCGACTTGGCTTCTATTTTGTTGCTAACGGCATAACCGACGATGCGAAGATGAGGGCAATACTCTTGACTGTGTGTGGGCCAGTTGTTTATGGGGTGCTGCGTGACTTAATTGCGCCCTCAGAGCCAAAAGACCTATCTTTTGGGGAGTTAGTAGGCAAACTTCAAGAGCACTACGAGCCTAAAAGTAATGCCATAGTGGAACGGTTTACGTTTCAGTCATGCGCGCGAAACGCTGAAGAATCTGTGAACTCGTTCGTCGCTCGGTTAAAACATCAGGCTGCATGCTGTGACTTCGGGGGCACGTTGGAAGAAAGATTGAGAGATCAGCTGGTATGGGGCATCAATACTGAGCAGCTCCAGAAGCGCCTCCTAGCCATGGCTACTTTGACCTGGGGGAAGGCTTTGGAAACTTGTTTAGCCTTTGGGTCAGCTGAAAAGGGTGCTTTGGCTTTACAGCCTTCCAGGGATATTAACAGAGTAGCGTCTCCTCGCCAGCCTAGCAGAGCGTGGAGGGCGCCTATGGGCAAGACAATGACATTGCAACCACAACGCTGCTATCGCTGTGGAGAGGCCCACAAGCCTGCAGCCTGCCGATTTAAAGAACTGGACTGTCACTACTGTGGTAAGCGAGGCCACATCTCTCGCTGCTGCCAAAAGAAGGAGCGTGAGAGCGGGAGTTTTAAGCCAGACCAGGGCGGGGCCTATGCAGTCACGGACAACATAAACCAGCAAGATGGCAGGGAGGAGGGAGACATTGCTTACATCCTCAAGGTAACAGAGAAGCCGCCTAGCCCCATGCTTATGGATTTAAATATAAATAACACTCAGATTCGGTTTGAGATAGATACTGGGGCCTCTCGTACTGTTATAGCAGAAAATACCTTCTTCCGCTTGCATGCCCTCACGCCGTCGGCGGAGTTAAAACCATGTAACATTTCTCTCAGATCGTATACGGGGCAACAGATTGGCCTGAAGGGGGCTACTGAAGTGACAGTGTCGTATAAAGGGACGCCCTACCGATTGAACGCCCTAGTGGTGGCGGGACAGGGTGCAAATTTGCTCGGTCGTGACTGGATTAAGGCCTTACCCCTAGACTGGCCAGAGCTACTGGAGGGTCTGTACAGGGTGTGTGATTTTTCTCTGGCTACCGTTCTTGACACTCACAAGGCTGTTTTCCAGGATGAATTAGGAGAGTTGAAAGGGGCAACGGTCACCATTAACGTGGATGACAGTGTGCCACCGAGATTCTGCAAAGCCAGGCCAGTTCCCCTGGCCCTTCAAAAGAAAGTGGAGGCCGAACTGACCCGACTGGTGGATACTGGAATCCTCCAGCCTGTGACATATTCCGAATGGGCTGCACCAATTGTCCCAGTTCTGAAAGGAGACGGCTCTATCCGTATCTGTGGGGACTACAAACTAACGGTGAATGTGGTCTCTCGTGTGGAGCATTACCCCCTCCCACGCATTGATGAGCTATTTGCCAAGCTGACTGGTGGAGTCTTTTTCTCCAAACTGGACATGTCCCATGCTTATCAGCAGTTAGTTTTGGCGGAAGAGTCGCGTAAGCTTGTCACGATCAATACCCACCGCGGGTTGTTTCAGTACACACGCCTTCCATTTGGGGTCTCCTCAGCCTGCGCCATTTTTCAGAGGGCTATGGAGGGTTTGCTGGGGGGAATAGATCACGTTGCTGTTTACCTTGATGACATTCTTTTGACGGGTGTCAGTGAGGAACAACATCTGCGCACCCTGGACCTGGTGTTGACCCGACTGAAGGAAGCAGGGCTTCGTCTGAAGAAGTCCAAATGTGCGTTCATGGCTTCAGAGGTCGAATATCTGGGCCATAGGATCTCATCGAGGGGGCTGCAACTGTTGGGGAAGAAGGTTCAAGCAATCAGAGAGGCTCCAGTGCCCCGGAACGTCACTGAGCTCCGAGCTTATCTGGGGATGCTGAATTATTATGGCCGTTTCCTCCCAGACTTAGCCTCTGTTTTAGCCCCCTTGCATGCCATGCTGCGGACAGGTGTTACATGGGAATGGGGGCCACCACAAAAACATGCGTTCGACAAATCAAAGGCCTTGCTTTCCTCAGAAGCGCTTCTGGCCCATTATGACCCCACACTGCCACTGGTGGTTGCTGCTGATGCGTCTCCGTTCGGCCTGGGCGCTGTATTGTCTCACAAATACCCAAATGGGACAGAACGCCCAGTCTGTTTTGCGTCCAGAGCACTGGCGCCAGCCGAAACAAGGTACGCCCAAGTGGAAAAAGAGGCCTTAGCTGTGATTTTTGCCGTTAAAAAGTTCCACCAGTTTGTCTATGGGCACAACTTTACAATTCAGACAGATCACAAGCCCCTTCTTGGTCTGTTAGGCGAGTTGAAAAACATACAGCCTACAGCATCAGCCCGTCTTCAAAGGTGGGCACTCTTTTTAATGCAGTACCAATACAACCTGGCATACAGACCAGGGCCGCTGATTGCTCACGCCGATGGGTTGAGTAGGTTGCCCCTACCCGGCACTTCAGCAGACCTTGTTGTTCCCCCTGAGTTGGTGTGCCTGATGCAGCAACTCCAGGCAGCACCCATCACAAGTAGCCAGCTACGGGATTGGACACGACGAGACCCCCTGTTGGCAAGAGTCTCCCATTACGTGAGGTGGGGTTGGCCCCCCGCGTGTCCTGCGGGTGACGTCCTACCTTATTTCAAGAGGCGAGATGAGCTCACAGTGGAAGATGGGGTTCTATTATGGGGGCTTCGTGTTATTGTCCTGCCACGAGGCCGACAGGTCCTGATGGAGGAGCTGCACGAGGCTCACCCCGGGGCATCAAGAATGAAGGCTGTAGCACGCGCTTACATGTGGTGGCCTGGGCTGGACGCAGCTCTGGAGGACCTGGTTAAGTCCTGTACAGCTTGCCAGCAAATCAGAAATGCTCCCCCTGCAGCGCCTGTTTGCCCATGGGAATGGCCAGGGAAGCCCTGGACTCGCCTACACATTGATTATGCTGGCCCCTTCTTAGGAGAGATGTTCCTGGTGCTGGTCGATGCCCATTCTAAGTGGTTGGAAGTGTTCCCTGTAAGATCTGCCACGTCAGCAGCAACAGTGGAGCACCTTCGTGAAGTTTTCAGTGTACATGGTCTCCCCCACACGGTAGTGTCGGATAACGGCACCGTATTCACCAGCTCTGAGTTTCAAAGTTTTCTGAAGCTGAATGGTGTTCGTCACCTCACCTCTGCCCCCTATCACCCTTCATCTAACGGGTTGGTGGAGAGGGCAGTGCAGACTCTAAAAAAAGCACTGAAAAAGATGTCCGGAGGGACATTGAGAGCACGGTTGGCGAGGTTTCTAGCTTCATACCGTTTCTCCCCACACGCTACCACTGGGTTGTCCCCTGCAGAAATGCTGCTCGGTCGGCGTGTACGCACCAGATGGGACCTGTTACGACCTGACACACAAGCAAGGGTTCTGAGCAGTCAGGAGAGGATGGTGGCTGGCTCAAAAAGGAATCCGGTCAGTCGGGAGCTGCCGCTCAGGACAGCGGTGTGGGTGAGGAACTTCTCCGGAAGGGAAAAGTGGTTGCCAGGCACAGTGGTCGATAAGACAGGGCCGCTGTCTTATAGAGTGGAGGTAGCCGGGAATGTGTGGCGTAGGCATGTCGATCACCTGCTCTGCCAGAACACCTCCCCCTCAGCTGAGCAGGACTGGGACCCAGGTTGTGAGCAGCAGGATAATGGCCCTTCAGGCACCCCATCTTCAGAGTTTCCTGCTGGGGAGCAGCCTAGCGGAGGAGACGTTCCAGAGGAACCAGATGAAGCCGAGCCTGGGGTTGTTTTCCGGCGTTCGTCAAGAGTCTGCAAGGCACCTGTTCGTCTAGATTTATAGTTAGGGTGGAAGGCCTCAACAAAGGGGCACAATAATCCCCTGGCTATCCACGGGAGTGAGGGCAGTCTACCCCTCACTCTCAGTTAGCACTAGTTAAATGGTTCATTGAGTGTTCCTTCGTATGGACTTAAAAAGGAAAAAAAAAAAAAAATGCTGTGGGTTGTTCCTGACTATGGGGGAAGGAATGTGATAGATTGGGCTAATAGTGACATACTGTTTCCTTGTGTGTGTGTGTGTGCGGGAGGGGGGCGCCCGAGGGTGGGCTTGGGGTTCGGTTGCTGGGTTACCAAAAACAGAATACAGGTGACTTGGAGAAATAAAGAAGCACTGTAAACAAGTGAACTGCGTGTGTTCTCTGTCAGAGCACTTTATAACAAATATGTAGATGTGTGTAAACAGGGCCTCAAAACTGCAACAACAACGCATGAATCCCAGTGTCCCCTCCTAACCATAAGTCTTGAAGACTTTTCTATGTTGTTTAAGTTATTTTACCAGCTTTATAGCCACTTAAAGGCCCACTATGCAACATTTTTCATTTAATTAATCCGTTTCATACTGTTTAGAATGCTAAAATTAGTCATTACACGGCGAACGAACGGTGTAGAATGCGCCACCGTGGCCAATAGCGGTAGATACAGCACTTGCAATGTTCAGCAGCGCGGACCGCCTCCAATAGAATGCAGTGCAATACAATGCAATACAGCAGGCTTTAGAGGGAGCTCGTGAGAGAGAAAAACAGAATGTTGCTTAGTGCCGGTTTAATGGTTAAATGGTTCATTATCGATAAGAATAAGAATAAGAATAAGAATCTCTCTTGGCTGCCTCAGATGCTGCTAAGCACAGTTTAAATTACTTGCAGTATAAAAAACATGAGCTGGTGAAAACAAAACTGAAACTGAATGAAACCGAAATAGCCTTGTCTGTCAACATAACTTTTTGAAAATTACCCTCACAATCCTCTGTACTATTTTCTATTTCAACCCCTGCTCAACCCTGAGCACACTGCAGAGATGCACACCTCCAGGATGACTGTATAACAAACCACAAACTCCGCTGAACCATGCACGTGTTTGTGTGTGTGTGTGTGTGTGTGTGTGTGTGTGTGTGCGATTGTGTGTATTCCAACTAAAAAGCCCTCAAGTGGGTTTGAAATATAATAAGTGATCTATTCCTGCATGGGTTAAAGTGCCAAAAAAATCATCTGACTGGATGTTTTTTTTTGTTTGTTTGTTTGGGGGGGTTGGGGGGTGGGGGGTCTTTATTTTATGATGACCCCCTAGATGTGCAGAGTGATTTTGGTGGATCTACACTTTATAGTAGCCTAAGAAAGTTATTGAATATTATACCCAATAAAAATTCTTTTAAAATAGACATAGGCACATTCCCCAAACTCAATGCTGCAGTATGACCATGATGACACCCTAGATGTGAATAATTTTGGTAGATATAGTTTATAGTTACAAAGTTATTGAATTGAGTGTAATAATAAGTGGTGTGTTTTAATTCTGGTGGTATAGGCTACAGTTGATAAGAGCAAAGTTATTGAATGTTATTCGTAACAAAAAAAAAACTTTAAATATAGACTAAGGTACATTTCACCAAACTAAGGGATGTGATACGACCTTGGTAACATTCCAAAAGCCTTTGGTCTCTTCACTCTTTGGTAGTTAAGTTATTGACATTATCCGTTTTGCACTTTGCATAGTGGTCCCTAAGACCCCATTTACACATATACGTTTTCTCTTAAAAATTGACACTTTCCCCTTCGTTTGCGCCTTTCATTTATACACAAACGGAGATCTCGCCTCTGAAAACAATTCTTTCTAAATACTCCGGCAAAAGTGGAGATTTTGGAAAACTCTGTATTCACGTTTGCGTGTAAACTGCGAAAAACAGATAAAGCGTAGTTTTTGGGTCCGACCTGGGCGGACTGCTGTCTGGTGGGAGAACTTTGAAAATGAGGTACTTGTCCCGGAGGAATAGCGTGAGGCTTCTGATTAGCTTGTATGGCTTTCTCCTTCTTCCTACACTGCGGCCCATTGGCTTAGCGTAGGTATGACGGCTCTCAAGCATATTTATGCAGCATATTTATGCAGCTTAATGTAAACAGAAACTTGTTGTATGGTGTATGCACGGAATTATTTTGGAAAACGGAGGGAAGAAAATATTCGTTTATCAAACGTAGCCTAAGTTTTACATTAGACCAATGTCGGGCCTATTTATTTAAATAGGCTACATATTGTTTGAACGAAAATCCGGTTGTAGCTCATTGCCTACCTTACCACTGTGGAATAAGCGGTGGTAAGCGGTAATAATACTGAGTTTGATTAAGATCGAATCTGTCATTTTTTTTTTCTAACTTCAGTGAATTTCTCTGCGGTAAAAACAATAGTCTAATTCCTAACCGTGAGAAATCGCAAAGCGAGTGTGAGACCGGGAGAAATTTAAATGAGTGAGTTTAACGGCCAATACGTGAGGGTCGAGAGCCCTTACTGTAACCTACTACAACACTATATCATTATTTGTGATAGGGGATTATACTTCCATAGAATAGTCTATTCACTCGCATCTACACCAGAGCCTGCAGCTTTGAACCTGAGTCTTTGCTATTTCGTTTATTTAAGCGACGCGTGTTGGCATTAAGCACCGTTTACCGACCTTTTGAGCTTCTACTAGCAAATTAAACACTTCATGACAATCCACTGACTTATTTCCAATTAATACGCATCAGTCACGTTATTGACCTCTAGCCCCTCCGGTTGACTGAAATCCATCATAGGACTGAAAACTTTAAGCCATGTTCCTGTGATATGTTCTTAAGTCTGTGAAGCCTGCAAGTTGTTTGTTAAAACATTTAAAAGGATCATTCCATGGTAGCTGTACCTTTATGTCCTTCACTTGGGCAAGCAGCAAAGAAACAACACAAAAAGCAGTGGAGATTCAAAAACTGTCAAAAATTCCATCCCCTGACCTATGACCCATGGATGAACCTTTCTTAGGTGAGGATGTGGGTATGAGTGAGTCATTTGAGACCTGTGCTGGAGAAACATTTTCAGCACTTCCTAGATTAGTGTTCACTATCTAATGTGCCACTGTCATCAAAGACATGGGAAGTGACTAGAGTAGTTTACACCTCTGTATTTATTTCTCCCTTAGATAATAACTCCTCTTAATTGAATACATCTACTAAAGATGGTCTCTTACCGTGGCGGTCATCTTGTCACTTTCCGCCATGATAGCGGAGGAATACTTGTTGGATGGCATTACGTTGGAGCTGGGCTTTCCTTCTTCCTTTGCAGATACGGCAACCTGTGTGGGTCATCAGACACAATCGCACAATTAAAGTAAAAATATCAAAACAAAACAAATCCAAATCCACACTCACATGAGCATGCAATAACATTTCTCTTCTGCAGTTCTCATTAAATACTTTTCTTGTCAAGCAGTCTTAAAGCCCCAAATAGTTAAAATGATAAATGTCAAGACACAGAACAAAATACAACACTGTGACGGTTTTCATTGCAAGTTGCTATTGTTTAACACTATTATACATACTTACTATGTATGCTATATAGTTCTGAGAGTTGTTATGTTTGAATGCAGCTTTGTGTTTACTTCCATTGTACATGCGTCAAATATGAAGCTAGTTTATCTACAGCTAATTTTAGCAGATATGTGGACAACAGGGTGCTTAGGCATTATTGTCATTATTTCAATACAATTGTTTCTGGTGTGACCTATTGTCTTGGGGTGACATCATCATCACATCAATGGGCTGGTTAAAAGTGACTGGTGAGGGAGCTACTACAAAGACATGCATTCTGAATTCTGAATTTTTGTTCAATTAAAAAGTTCCATTGAGTAAAAATCAACTCGCTCATACATTATTATCTAGGTCACCTCAAATTAATCAGTTACTATTTGTACTGGCCATAGCTTGACAAAATAGTGAAACACATCTGAAGATAGCCATCTCCACCCTTAATCATAATCAGTACACCATTGCATGTCCTTGTTTTTCTTTTTCATAAGAAACTGCACCAATTCATAGTATTAAGCCGTAAAGAAACTACACTCTGAAATGTAAATTTAACAGCATATAATGATATCCAGACACTTATTGGCGATTTTCCACAGTTAACAAGGGGTCACACTGGTATATGGTTGTTTGTGTTTGTCATTTTGGATATTTAAGGTTCCATAAAGGTTGACCAAAATGTAAGGCCCATAACACAGCTGCACTGTGATGAAGGTCAAAGGTCACCACCATGCCACTGCAATTATTTTTTTCAATACATTGGAGGACCAGACTTGACTAGTCAGCATGGCTGTAGGGTAAATACATGGGGCAATATAAGGGGATTAGAGGTCATGCCTTCATACTCCCCCAAGAGACAAAACCTGTATAATCTCCAAACCCTTTCTTTTTTTTACCATGGCCACTCCCTTATAGGTACAAAATAACAAAACAATAGCCAGGTAGATGTACTGAAGGTTCACCTTTTTGTCATGGTGTGCTGCAGCATCTTATTAAATAAAGCTACATAAAAACACTGTGGTAGTGTGGTTCCACCAAGTCTTGGTTAGTGATTACTTTAAATATTTAGAAACAAGACCATAGACATTATAACTGAAATAAATAAAATGTAGAATGTTTTTGTGATCATGTCTGGAATATATTACATCAAACAAAACCAGGACTGTAACTAATCAGGTTTAGAGTTTTTTAAATTCAGTTTTTAAATATGGTTACGGGATCAGAGTTAGTGGAAATTTCACTAAAAACGTTCCAGAAACAGTACGAACCTAGACTGATTTCACTAGAAGCAAACACAACACGACGATACAGTGCAACGATTTAAGTAAACTCATCCACCATTAATGGTCTTTGTTGCCTGAGGGAGTCATGTTGACATGAAAAGTTATGGCCAATTCTGTGTGACTGAAAGGCCCCCTCTCCTGTCTTTCCTCAGGGTATTTGCAGCAATGATAGAGATGAATTTACTACCTTTTACTACCTTTTTTACTACCATTTTTGTGTGTGTGTGTATGGGGTGGTGGGGGGGGGGGGGGTTGGTGTTTGGTGTAAAGCAACCCACAGACCTGTATACAATTAGTAGGAGCAAAGTTATTGCATTTTATTTAATAATGATTTTTTTCACCAAAGTAAATAGTGTAGTAATGAACTTTGGTGGTAGTAGGCTACAGTTTAGAAAAGCAAAGTTATTGAATGTTATTCGGAATAAAAAAATATAGAGTAAGGTAGGCTACATTTCACCAGACTAAGGTAGGTAACTAAGGGGTGTGATACAACCTTGAAAACATTCCAAAAGCCTTTGGTGATTTTGGTTGCTCTTCACTCTTTGTAATTGAAGTTAATGGCATTATCTGTTTGTGTTTTGCACTTTGCAGACGGTCCCTAAGCTTTCCTCTTACAGTAGACTGGTCATTAGGACCAATGTCGTATGTATTTCTTTAAATACATATTGTTTGGATGAAAATACAGTTGTGGCTTGTCTACTTTACCGCTGTTGAGTAGACCTGTTACTGTGACTAATTTCCAATTAATTAATACGCATCAATCTCGTGATTCACCTCTAGCAATCTGGTTGACGGAAAACTTTAATCCATGCAAGTCTGGAAACATGTTCACGAACACTGCTTCAATACCCTTGTTTGATGTGAATGAATGGTGCTTATCTGTAATGCCATTCCAAGTCACATAGATGGTCTTCTTGCAGACTAAGAAAAATCCTTCTCGATCGTTTCCCATCACAGGTTTTAGCCATTCTTTGAAAGCCGGTTGGTCAATCCACGTTTGCGAGAACTTACATCTACCTATTTCAACTACTAACAAGTGTTCCCAACCAATGTTATCAAAGATGCTTTGTTTCGCTCTCATCTTGAAAAACTGGTAAGGTCACCGCGCCTAAGGCGTTGCTGTCGCTATAGCAACCATTGAACCCTCCCACGCGGCTACTCAGTTGAGGTCCTCGGACAGGCTACTTTGTTTTTAATTATAATTTTTATTAATTTATTTTTTAAAGTACTAATAAAGTAAAAATATATGTTCCTGAGCTGCTCTCCCCATCTCAAGAGGCTGAACCCAGTGACCGTGGCACACTCAAATCCCTTTAACACCAGACTTCTGCCACAAGAGGCAGAGCTGCCAGATGTATCCGGAAAATTATGGGAAAACTCACACACAAAAAAAAGATCCAGTGGTCACACTTGTGCATACCAACACTATGTTAGTCCAGGAACACAAACACACACAAGCATGTTGTCTTCCTCCAACATAATGAATGTGAGTGAGTAAAGTATGAATTCACCTGCCTACATCCAAAGTGTATGCCTACAGTCCAAAGCTCTTCACCATTGTTAAGATGAGCTGGGCTGGTGAGCCTGAGTGAGGAGCACAATAGGAGGCCACATCAAAGTTCTGCCTCAGTGTTAGGAGGGATAAAACAGGGAGCAGTGAATTTTGCCCTGAGCATGTACATTGGGAGGGGTTACCTGCTATTTTGCCACTCAACACTACAGAGTTCACAGGTCAAGTCATATGGTTGTGCATGATAAAATGTCGATAACATAGCATGGCCCGACTTTCATCTGAGTGAATCTCGTAAAAACAAAAACTCTTTATCAAAGCCTCAATGGGCAATTCCCTAGCTTGGTTTCACTACATAGGATGCTTTACTATGCCCACGTCATTACACAACTTGAACCTCACTTTGTCAAAGAAAAAAAATCAAGGACATAGTGAGTACCTAAGTCACGCACAGATACACACGCGCCCCCACGTGCTACACAGCCGCACACAGAGTAGGCCTACAAATATTGATAAATTGCCGTCTCAAAAATGTTTCAATTGACATATCACAGTTACTTGAGAAACATAGTAAAATTGGTTGTTCTTTGACAAAGATCCCTCCAACAAATTTGCCCAAAATTGCCTCTAGTTACGTACCTACGGAACGTGGAAATCAAAATGTACCACTAATCACAAAACCGTTTATTAACAAAAAACAATTGTGTCACATTACGACTAAAGGTAAAACCAGCAAGAAGTAGCCTACTACGCTTTATCATGTTATTAGGTGGTCATGACCTGGTAATGCATCGCGAAAGACGAAAGGCTTGTCAGTGAGGGAAAGTTTAACAGGGGAAAGAACTGATAAGTTGCCACTTGGTCTTGCAATTAACGACCCAAAAGGGCATATTTAAAAGAAGCATCAATATAAGTAGGCGAGCACAAGCTATAGTAGGCTACACTTCCACATTTTAGTGCGGACCGTGCTTGCATTCTAGGCAGATTTTGTATAATGTGCAATATCCCCACTGCTAGGATAATTGCAACCGCTGCACGAATTTTTCTAAAATGTCAAAAGACGAACAGCTCCACAAAGTAGTAATTAAACATTGTTGCTTTTGGGCATGCGCTTGCTTGTAGCCTATGGAAAAGTTGCAAGCTATTTTGTAACTGTGGCAGTACAGAGGTAGCGCACGCTTACATCACGCTTCACTGGTCTAGTTCAAGTTCGTGAAAACGGTCTTGAAGCTGCATGTATATTATGAAAAAATATGTTTATTCAAATAGGCCTACTTAATTTTTACAGCCTTGCAACAAAACAATCATCAATGACCAGTAAAAGAAAAGACGAGGAATAAACTAACACACGCCAGCTGAAACATCTGGATTACGCCTTCCAGGCATGTCCAGACACTGCGGAGTCTAATTGTTAAACACTTTACTAATCGTTCGTGAAGACAAAATTATCGATCATTATTCCCATTGAGAATCCGATTTATGCAAAAGTCTGAAAGTCATGTTTTGTGGTTAATTTATTTTCGTACACATACCTTACATAATCAACGTCCACCTTGAGACATGGCGAACAAATTCTCGAAATATTGCAATAGTTTAACAGAAGTAAAAAGAGCAATACTTAGTATTTTATCCTGCAAGACTGGGAAGAGAAAGTACTGGTTAAACCTATAACTCAGGTAAACTATTCCCTCGGTTGCCCGCAGCCATGCTGGTTCAACTCCTCGAATACGCACAGCAAGTACAGTAGCGAAGCTGGTCTACTGCAAAATAGAGTTCGGAGAAATTACCTGTTGTTCCAGTCGTCGTCCAATCTGAAAAAAGTCAAAAGTTTGATTGGTCGCTCCTAATATTGAACAGTTGCCAAGGTGTCACGGCTTGTCACTATCCACTTACCCTTTCTTCCGTGCGCTTTTTGTAGGCTACCTCGAGGGCAAGAAGGCTATGTAAATGGGTTTCGAGATTCTTTACGAAGTCCGCTCTCAATCTGCCTCACTTGTCAGGCGTGACTTTTCCCGGGTCTCGAATCGTACTTCTCTAAATAGCAACTACCTTTACCTTGAAAAACAAAAGTGGAAATTGGGAATAATCACAAAGGGTAAAGAGTTTCTGCAGAAGAATGCATTTATGAAATCGTAAACTATTTAAGACACTTTACTGATTTTAAAATACTCCTCACAATTTAACATTAAAGGCTATGTGACATCAAAATATACCAATTTAAAGAAACATAGTGGTGCAATCAAAACACCCTTTGACCAAAGGCTTAAAATAATAAAAATGTAGAATTTTTAACAGCTTAAATTACTGTATAATAACAACGTTTTGTTGTGCATCAATCTGTTTCAGTGTGGGAGTGCATTTCAGTTGTGTGGAAACACGTTTCTTTTTCAATAGTCTGACTGCCTGCTTGGGCGATTTTCTCCTCCATTGCCAGAGTTGGAATGCTGGGCAGCATGGGGTCATTGTTTTGTTGTGTTTGTAATAGGCTATATATATGGTGGGGTGTGTGCTATATTATTAGGCTACATTATCAGTGTAATACATGTCTAATTACTTATCTTGAAACAGTGGTTATAGACCCTTGGCATGTAAGCCTATTAACGACACATAAAATAATTTTAATAACCATAAATGTGGAATTATAACAATATGCCTATTATACATTAATAATATTAATTCAATTATTGCTCCTCCAATCCACAGGATGTAATAATGCAATAATCAAAGAACAACATTCTGGGAGGAATTAACAGGAAAATTACACATTCTGCAGCTCAAGTTAAATTAATAACTGGCAAGTTTATATATATATATATATATATATATATATATATATATTTATATATATGTATAGATATAGGAGCCTATTTGCTTAAATTGATGTGATTAACTTTTCAGTCTATAGTTGGTCAGTATCAGCAAATAATTAGTAGGCTTATCCTAATCATAATGATGATACCTGGACCAGAAAAATAAAAATTTAATTCAATTTAACTCGGAATGTTGGATTAGATTTTAACAGAGACGGGGCACTTTGTGCTGAAAGTGCACACGCCAAACACGATGCTGTATTACTGGAGTCACCGGAAATCACTAATCAGATGTTAGATACTGCCAAGCCAAGTTTTGAAACAATGTTGCCGTTACAGTTTACAAAAGATCCTTTGCCAGAATCGGTGATCACTGACTTTCAGAATTTGAACAAATTTAGTGAACAGGTAAAGTAATATTATTTCTCTAAGAGCTTTTTTCATAACCATGAACAAATTTTACGAGTGGGGCAGCAGCAAGCTAACTGAAGTTAGCCTAACGTTACATTTTGGTTGGGCTACCAACGCCAAGTTTTGCAGTCGTTTTGCATAGGCTACACTAGGCTACTGCGTGAGATAAAATAAAAAGAAAATCCTACCATCTCATCTCTGTGTACTACTCTTTGGATTTACGGCTTGACATAGTCTACAGTATTAACCTGTCATGTAGTTAAACGTAACGTTAGGCTAAAGCCAAAGCAATATAGCTCCAAGACTGCACCACTTGACATTTCAGTAGCAATGAATGTAGTGGCTGTTAACGTTGAGGTAAATTATTTTGCATTAGAAGGATTATCACTCGTAGGCTATATCAGACAATGCATGTTACGCATTTATGTAGATTATAGAGACCTTTGGAATGCACATGGTAACGTGCCTCGCGTCCAGACGTTTGGTCAATAGCTTTTCGAGATGATTACCAGATGCAAATTCGATTGTTGTGTTGAATAGCTATAATGAGGGTGTAACTAATCATCTGCAATTGCTTGGGCTGTATTTACTTCAGGGGTTCATTGGCAAGAACTGTAACTGTAAATGTTAGCCTAAAACTGCATTACATATAGGGAAGACGTGATTATCGTATAGTATTATTATGATTTAAATCAAAAGGTGGATGGTAGTGGTTGGTATAAATTAAAACGACACCCTTTCAAAACTGTTCACATATCCCCAGTATCAAAGAGTAAAGAGTTCCCTTTGTGTTTAGCATCTGAAATATCTCAATTGGCATGTGTTTCCTTCCTAGTAGGAGGATACTTTCTGTAAACTATGGGTGTGCCAGAGCCCTCTGTTCGCTGACTTCCCAGGCAAAATGTAATCTAATAAAGATATCGGACTGTGCTGGAGCAAAATCTGATATATAGCGGAAGCACCAGGCATTGTTACCCAGACCACAAAGACTTGTAGAGACCGTAAAGATTAGCTTTAAAATATTCTAAGGTTGTTGTTTTTTTGTGTGTATGTCAACAGCAATTTGCCAGCCTGACAGAAATCCTATACCAGTTTCTGCTGGAACCAAAAGAAGTAAGCTAAACCACAGAATATGCAAGATATGTATGATTCTACTGATATGTTGTAACAGGCATGCTGGATCCATAGATTTACATAGATTTGCTTTTGTTTACTAAGGGCCAATCCCATTTCTAATTTCTACCCCTACCCCTTCCCCTTCCCCTTCCCCCTGCCCCTTGAAGCAGAGCAACAAGGGGTAGGGTTTGAAAGTCAACCCCTACGAATTGGGATACCCCTTAAACAATTGCATACATCATCAGTACTCTCCGGCAGCTATTACGTTGGCAACACTTTTTTTGCACGGACGCTCGCAATTCGTTCACAACTCAATGCTCCAACCGATCCCTCAAGTCACAAATAACGTTGCACTACTCATTGTATTAGTGATTTTTTTTGTGTGCATTTTATGGAGAAAAGGACCATTACACATTGGAATAACGTTAAACTTAAGACAATACAACGGTTATCAAACATTTTAAACCATCAATAATGGAGAAAATGCTAACATTTGTGAACTTTTCTGGAGATTCGCAAGGCGTTCTGGGAAATTTCTCATACCCCTCCGTTCGGAGTGTGCCTCTGAAAAATCTCCGTTTGGAGGGGTATATAGCCCTACCACTTACCCCTACCCCTCTGTCTTAACGGAAATTGGTACACCCCTACCCCTACACGTGAACGCGCAAAACGGAGGGGTAGGGGAAAGGGGTAGAGCGAAGGGGTGAAATGGGATTGGGCCTAACTGAGTGCTGTGCCTGACTCAAACCACAGCTGTAGCGTTATCTGCCATAAGTGTTCTGTTTCTTTTATACCACAGTTCCATTACCAATTGACAAAGAGTTAAGAGATCTAGTTGCATATTCTACTGTTTAGTGATTGTTTTTTTGGTTGTTAATCCACTGCTCCCTCCTAGTGGCGTGTAGAATGGGTCTCATCCAATCAGAAATGAATAAGCAGTTTGACCAGACCTAACTGTTGTATAGTTCGTATATGGCAGCAATTTTGGCCCTGTGAGATTATCTCTCTTTATTGTGAGTCACACACACAAAGTTGTGGGTAAAACTTTGCTTTCCAATGTGAAACAGACAGACAGGTTTCTGACACAGCTAAATGACTTTGCTGGGGAGAATGGCATGAGCACCGGGCCTTTGAGGAGCCTGATGAAAGGCATCCTCCTTCTTCCTCATGGTAAGAACCAGACTCGTGGTCTTCCCCAAATACTCACACCAGAGCCTCTTCACACACACACACACACAAACCAGGGGTCTCCCCCACAAACTCCATGGCCAACAGTTGTTTGTCTTGAGAGCTCATAATCATACCACGAATGAGGGGGAAAAAAAACTGTATTGTTTTTTTAATGTTTTTGTTTTTGTAATTTAGGTGCTTTGAAGAAAAATCTTACTGCCGAGCAAGTAAAAGAAGACCTCCTTAATCTTGGTATGGATTCTTTTCTTCATTCATGATCTAAACTAGAGTTGGTTGGTGCCAGTCAGTCTAATCAAAGGCTTGTGTTTTATTTATTCCGGGTGTAGCGGTGGACGAGGATAAGGCAGTGCATTTCTCCAATCAGGTAACATTTATGAAAGAAAATAAAACTCCTGAAATTTAGGGCAAAGGAGAACAAACTGTTCTATTAATTTTTCACACACACTGAAAAATGTAAGCTACTCTGAACCAATGCAAAATTAAGAGCACCTGTTCTCTGAAATACTGCATGTTATATCTGAAAACCCCTGGGCTGTCATCATGATGCTAATGCTTAATATTAAAAACAATGTTTATTATCCTTTGGGTTGTAAACAGATCCACATTGTTGTAGGTGAAAAAAATGGGAATAGTAGGCTGCGCTTCATAGTCCAAATCCAATCCCTTGTCTTGCACAGGATTTCTTTACTTCAAATCAAACCAAGTCTTCACCCAGGGGAAAATACAAACAGATTAAGAAAATAAGTGAAGCAGATGTTTACTTTTTTGGGTGGTCTTATCTTTTTTTTCAGTGGAAGGTCCATTCTGTTGTTCTCTCCCGATTGGCCGTAGGCCAGACGTTGATGGTCAACCAGTTGGTGGACATGGAGTGGAAATTCGGTGGTCTGTATAAATCATCATCTCATTTGCTGTGCACATACAACCATTCACATTAAGATGACTTCTCTGTGTGCACAAAACCTGGCTAATACCAATTGGCTCTGGGCCAATATGCCATTGTATTGAGAGATACTCTCCATCTAACATAGCCCAGCAGCACAACGTGAGCAACAGAGCAGAGACTGGATTGAGCTAAAAAAAAAAAGTTCTGTTTGGATATTCCAATTGAAAATAAAACAATGACATCTGTCTGATGATTTTGGCACTAAGATCTTATTGTGTCACTTGCAGTTGGGACCCTGTCTAACACATTTGGAGTATTGAACATGATGCCTTTATTTTGTCTACAGTGACTGTGGGCACCAGTGAGCTTCAGAAGACTGGAAACATCTTTTTACAGGTATGCATGTAGATAATTTCTGTTAATGGGCTTTAACACACAGTTGATCTAAGAAGTCTCTGTTTCACCGAACTTTACTGAATGATTGTCCTTTGAAAGAGTTCCTCTGTAATACACATGCTGTTGATTCTACAGCCAATTTGATATACTCTGTATGTTCCATGTACAAGTAGCTGGCAGATGTTAACTTAAAAGTAAAGAAAGTATGACTACTTGGACAATCAATCTTTCTTGTTTTCTCAAGCATAAAGTGATGGAAAATGTTGTTTTACTGCTTTTTGAATCAATCAATGAATGTTTTTTGGCTTTTTTGTGTGTGATTTTTAACAGCTTTGTTTTCATCTGCCATTCCCTCATATTTTTCTTAGGGTGCCTATATACTTAAAATATCATGACTGACACTTGGTTTTAAAAATCTGTTCCCTTGGACTTAGAAATAGCCATGTTTTCTGTGACATGTCATACCACTCTTTGTACTTTTAGCTCAAGTTAATCATCCGAAAGGGGAACTCAACAGAAAATGTCTACATGGGTATGTCGTCTTTGGACTTTTGCTTTTTTTTTGTCTTGAGATCAGCGGATTGGAACAGCCAAAAAACAAACAAACAAACAAAAAAAAAACACTTGTGGGCTGCCTTTAATATTTGCACAGTACTGTAAGGGTTTGTGTATATATACGGTATATAATATATATAATCAATGTATTTGGCCCTCCTCTCCACACACACACACACACACACATCACATTTTGATTGTGTGTGTGTGTGTGTTTTGTGTCATTCTCTTTGTGTTTTATAGAGCTGACACTACCACAGTTCTATAACTTCCTCCACGAGATGGAGCGTGCAAAGGCTGCTATGGACTGCTTCAGCTGAGCTCTGGGTGCCTCTGGTGGAGGGTTGGTAGCAGATGGGAGGGCAGAAGGCCTCTATGCGGCCACACAATACTAAGTAAGGAACCAATGGACCATCCTGGAATGCTGTGCCAGGTTCAGGCATTCTGTCTGTACTGTGTGTGTGTGTGTGTGTGTGTGTGTGTGTGTGTGTGTGAGTGTGTAAATGAATATGTGATTAGAATGTAAGTGGATGTCTTCATCACTGAGGTAATAGATATATATAATTGTATAAATGGTATGTTAATTGTCTAATTAGTATGATTGTACAATTTAGTACAAATTTACATAAAATAAATAATATTTCTGTTGAAACAGACTTTTATACAACAAAGACTTATGGTAATTTATTTTTTTTACACTACTAAATTCTACTAAGATCATTTTGTTACATCTACTGAGGTTACCCCCACTAAAGTCAGATTCCTTGTGTATGAAAGTACTTGGCCAATTTAACTGTTTTTGACGATTGTCATGTGGACTATTCAGATAGTAGTGTTTGTTAAAATCCCAAAATGGAAAGATGGGATAAGTTGCAGGCTTTTCAGGCCCTTCTGCACTGGACATATAATCAATGGTGTGCATATGGTGCACATGTGGTTTGGTCTTCTTGGTTTTGGTGTAATGTTCTAGTGTGACCTATGCCAAAGTGTTTGAAAAAAGATCAACTGATATAAAGTGTGGTGATTTTCCCCTATTAAAATTAGACTTCAGACTTCAACATTAGACTTCAGACTTCTCTTTACATGTCCTTGCAAGTGTATGAATTTTAAAGAATAGAGCCAAAAATGTTAGAGGACTCTTTGGCTAGACCACACAGGGGTCTAGAGGGTTAGGCAGTACCACACAGGGGTCTAGAGGAAGCCGATTGAACCATGACTCACACAGAGAACTGACTCAAATAAGAAAGCAGGGAAACCCATGTAGTACTCTGTAATGTCATTAAAAATACTACTGTGAGAAGACACCATGACTTTTGGTAAGAATGTCATTATGCTGAGTAAATTGCTGAAAAAAAAAAAAAAACGATATGGCTAATGCAACGCTTCCTCTTTTTACCCTTTGGTGCAAGAACAATGGTGAGGTTGATAAAGACAATCAGGCATGGCTTTCCCCTTTTGTCAAAATAAGCAAATTTTAAGCTTATTTTTCATCATTTCTCAAAATCGCTGGCTAATTGGGGTGTGTGTGTGTGCCTTTGTCTTTGTGGGGCTACGTAGAATGAAAGGGTGAATTCACAATAAAAAGTTAATGTGCATGGGTGTGTGTGAGGCATGTCAAGCCGGACAAAGCGCTTTACTCAACCAAAGTTGTGCATGTGGTTAAGTGTACCAGTATTTCTTTGGAGGAGGTTGTGGTCGTTGATAAATGGTTCCTTGTGAAATCACATAATTCATCATTAGAAACCATATCTGTGTAGTACCAATTTAATTATCCACGTGGAACTATGAGGTTTAGCTGGATGTAAAGCTTTAAAATGGGTCCATTACTCTTTCCCGGGTCTTCTACTACCCTATATCTTGCTTCCAGCCCTGTGTCCATAAAACTGATGGTATCTGTGCAACGTGTTGCCCAACTAAATGTGTAAATATGTCAGAATTCTTCATAATGTCTGTGTTTGTTTCCTGTTTTCTTTAAGGACAAGTGGGTCTGTTGATCAGTTATTCTGAGAATCTGTGTGTGTTTGTTTGTGTGTGTGTGTTGAAGGGGGGGGGGTTTAAAACCTCATTCACAGCCATTTATTGCAGCCTGGGGCCTGTTTAGCTTCTCCTCAAAGGCTGTCAGACTTCAGTAGTAAGAGAGCAAATATTTGTCTCAGGTGCTGCTGCACCCACAACCGTCAGTATTTTGTGTTCTCCTTCATCCGAGAACGTACAGGACAAAAGACTAAAGGTACCGACAGACAGACGCAAGCAGACAGTCAACAGCTAGATCAAGCACACAATGCTGTCGCTTTGAAAAGCATGAATGAGTCAACGACAGTCAGGGAGGGGACTCGTTAAAAAGGTGACAAAAGGGAACATTGCTTCAAAAACACACATCCCATTATGCTCTCAATAACCTCCTGGGGAGCCAGCAGTCATCTCTCTTTCTCTCTCTCTCACACACACACACATATGCACCACACCCGTCCTTTAAAGAGAGTCCAAGATGTGATGCATTGGCTTGTGCTTGGGAGTTGGACGGGACGACTCGCCTCAGCCACATTTAGGGGCAGACATGCCTGTACTTGCCCCCTAACCCTCTGTAAAGGTAACGACAGCAGCTCCAGAACCTTGCACCCACCCCCCACCCCTGAGGTAGAGAAAGTGCCTCTCCTAAAGGATGGGATGATGATGAAGGTTGACGGAGTGTCAGGTCCTCCACCTACTGAACACTAATCTTTTTCACTTTGGATTGGAAGGGCTATGTTTTTTTTCTCTCTTTCTTCTTGTTTCTATTTACTATCAAGCACATATCCAAAAGTACATGACAGTTTTGAAGGCATGTGTTACAGTGACTATGATTGCATCCACTCCTGTGAGCTATGGATTTGGACGATCTGGACTGACTAGGCGCTCTGCCAAAATCATTTTTTTCCTGGATACTCCAATATACACTGCAGAACAAAATATTCTCAGCAGAGAAGGCAAAAAAATCCATCAATATATCTCATGATTCAAACTAATAATAAGAGGTGCCCAAAAACAAAGACTATTCTAAACATTAATTGCATTGTCAACCTTGAGAAACTGATGACCGTAATGTTTGCCCACATCAGTTCCTTATTATTGGGATATTTACACACAATGTCCAGCACAATGCCATTGTTCACCACCAGGTACAATGCTACTGTTCTTCCTCCAGCCGCCATCTGTCTTTCTGCAAACATGGTCAAAAAGCAGAAGTACTTTCAGTGCAATCATTCACCCTGTTGACCCCAACACGCACACACACACACTATGTCCCACAAACATACACAATTGGTAAACAACCACATATGGATGTTAAGTGACATTGATTTCTCCATACGTATATGCAAATAACCTCTTATTGCTGACACAAAGTAGTATTTTGCTAAATGCTTTGAGCTCTTTTTGTTAAGGCCAGCTATTTGCAGACTTCTTGTACAGAGTGTATATACAGTACATGTCCAAGGCTACCATAAATAAGTGCCACCAAATTTGTACTATTGCCACTTACTGTAAAAGCATCCACTAACAATTGTTTTTTTTCTAATTTTGTCAAAAAATCAGGTCTACACACACACACACACACACACACATTGTTGCTCCAATCTACAAATCAACACCCTCTAGAGCAGAGATATTTAAGGAGGAAAGGCGCTTAGGTCCCCAGAGTAAATACAGGAGAACTACAAAACAATTTGTAATTTTCTTTAACAACATTTTAAAGGTGATCATTTTATTACTAAAGTCTTTGATATTGTTCTGTTAAATATTACTATCAAAGATCTTTGATTAGCAGTCTTAACAATCTCTGTTATTATAATCACATAGCATAACAAAAACCTTGAAGCTGACATTTATACACCAGAAATAGCCAAACTTCTTTGTTCACTTAAAAAAACTAAATTATATGCACCAGTTTTAAAAAGTTTCAAACAATAGAGTAATGTCCAGTGCACATATAATGCACTAGCTTTTATTTTTTGAATTCATGGTGAGCCGTCTGAAAGAGAGGAGAGCTGTTTGACAACCCCCGTTATCCTGTTCTACTAATGGAACGCCATTTTACAGCAGTGTTTGCTAACTGCCTGTCCTTCCTCTGTGTCTCTATCAGACAAGGGGTCTGTGTCTATTAAACTGAACACTCCTGATGTCCAGCACAGAAATTAGCTAGCTGTCCATGTGCAAAATTCTTCTCTTGGATGTTTCTTGGTTTTGGTGTTGGTCTTATAGCTCCCCTCCATTGTCTCAGGGCTGTTATTATTATTCATTTCCTTTTTCAGGCAAACAAATTGAAGTGCAAATAGGACTTGTGCTGCAGTGACATCTAATCGCTCACAGATCGGGGTGAGTTTTCCCAGACTTCTACAACAACAACAACAAAAAAAACAACAACAAGCCATCACACACATCCGAGTGGTCACTAGCCCTGTGCGGACCAAGGCAGCAGGACACCTGAGGGGAAGCCATGGCAACCATACCTCACTTGTCTCTGTGGTTTCTGTGGTCGTCATGGAAACATGGGAGCCAAAGCCTACTGTGTGTGCGTGCTGTATAGGTTACCTGTTCCTCTGCGGCTGGTCTGCCCATGATGTGATTCCGTGTACACTATGAGAGGCCAGAGAGCCTAATCTGAGTGGTGCTTTGATTGGGTGTCCACCCTAGATATGAGAGATGTACTGGATGTGTAAGGATTTATCAATACAGCTTGCTAGGTTTGGACAGACATCAGGTGACGTGTGTAGCATGTACATTTGTGTGTGTGTGTGTGTGTGTCCAGGGATGGGGTTGGGTGGAGAACTGGAATTAGGCTGGCATTAGCAGGGGGGCCCAGAGTGCATTTTAATATTAAAATCACTGTTTCGAGGGGCCTAAAACTATTTTCTGGCCCAAAATTTCTAATGCTGTCTCTGTAGGCGTGGGTGTACCATACTCACGTGGTAGTGTGTATGTGTATGTGTGTCTTTGCGCATGTGCATGGATGTGTATACACTTTTATGCTTGTTTGTCTGTTTCTCTTTGCATGTGTGTATGTGCACATATGTGTGCATACCATATAAATATGTGTATGTCTATGTGCAGATTTGTATGTGTGTTTGTGTGTGCAGTGGGATACGTCTGTCTCCTCTCTGGCCTTGCTGTAGTGCTGTGCACTGTGAGATAACTACTTCCCTCCTGTGTCTCAACTGTGTGGTTTCAGACAGGAAGCTGCACCCGCTGGTCCCCCACCTTCCTCTTACTAACCATGCAGTCTAGCAATGCTCCATCCTGACTACATAGAGAACTTTCCCTCACTTTCATATTGGACCCCTCACACACACACACACATTTACACAGACAGGCACATACACATGCACACACACACACACACACAGGCTTTCACACAAACACACATTAACGGACTTTCACACTAGGGGCTTTATCCAAAAGTACACTCTGTAGACGCATATCTTTGAACAGATGAATAGCATGTCCTTTCTTCCCCACTTCTTGTTCTCAAACAGACACACAGACACAGACACACACACACACACACACACACACACACAAAACATGTGATGTGTGTGTGTGTGTGTGTGTGTGTGTGTGTGGAGAGGAGGGATAATTGATGTCTTCCTGCCCTAAAGTGTGATAGCCGGTGACTCCACTGTAACCAAGACCACAAGCCCCAAGGTGCCGTTTGGGCTTCTGTCTGTCATACACACACAGACACACACACACACTCACACTTCCGGCTGTATTTCAGCTGTGTCTGTGGGCTCGATATCTGGGCAGGCCACATGCTACTGGCGGCTCC